>BJCM01274678.1:0-19316 GCA_018326385.1 Flaveria bidentis | reverse complement strand
TATATATATATATATATCAACGGCTAGGTGATAATCATGTTTATATTGATGTCTGTTAACATGAAACGGACAATTAGGAGCAAATCCATTCAATTTAGCTTGAGTGGAGATTGATGATGAACATTGATGTCGTTGTTAGAACCGACTACACCAAAATACGCATGCCAAAACTATAAATCTTATGACGCCATGATTTCGAGAATGATCGTTGGGCCATCATGATCACCTCGATGATATTGGCCTCACAAACATATAGGACAATTTCTCCAAGCCCAATGAGTACAATCAATGTTATCGAGCATCCCTGGAACACCATGTATATATTGATGTGTATCGTACAATAATACAATGTCTTGGCTAGTGGGCTTTCATAAAAGTCGTCATCGTATAAAATAACAATAGCATTGCAAAATTATTCAAGACACTCATGTGATGCCCTAGTAGACATAGCTAAATATTCACCGTATGTGTCAGGTGTATTAGCTTTGGTGAGTTGACAAACTGGTGATGTGCATTTTTGTATTGGCGTGAAACTTTCTTTCTCTTCCATTAAACTCATCTCGAAACCATTTAAAATTGTTTAGTGCATCTTCACCAATTCATAAAAAATCCCGAGGCAACCGAAACATATTTCTAAACATCTTACCTTTGTATTTTGGATCCTCTCCAAAATAATCATTCATAAGAACGTTATTAGTCGTATCACGATCACATGTCAAAATCCACTTTCTTGAAAGTATTCGCGGCTAGAAGGTTAAAAAATTCCAACTCGTCGGACTCCAAACTATATGAAGACGAAGAGGGGATATAATATTAGCAAGACATATTCGTATAGTATAAACTTAAGTGATATAAGATAGAAATATTTAAGAGATTTAGCATCACAGTGGCGTAGAAAATCATGTATTAATTTGATATTTATAGGAAATTTGGGGGGGGGGATGTGATCTACAACTAATTCTCTTTCAAGGCGGCCCGCACGACTCATCCGATGAGAACTCGCTCAAGGGCGTGGCGCCCCTACCCTGCTAAAACACTTTTTATATTAATTGTAAGTTATAATGTAGATGATAAGTCATATAAATGATTGTCTTTCACGTAAATGATACACATTCAGGTACGTAAATATACATAGATAAGTGGTAAATATGAGTTAAAAAAGGTTGATTAAAAAAGTTAAAGAACAACATTATAAACCCATGCATCTAACAAAGCACGACGTCGTCCAATATTCCAATAGCTTCGTGTTTGGATAGAAAATAATATTAGATAATCTTTTGCAGGGAATTTCTCTCTCAGCTAGCCCAGATTTATAGTCTTGGAATTTAAATGGGTAATTGGTTTTGTCGGTTAAAATTGTCAGGAAAATTGTTAATCGATCTACTCTTTCTAAAACTGAAATCGCTACGAGGTAAAACATGTTCATTTCTAAAAAAGTTAACATTCTTGTTTGGCGTGTTCTTTTGAATAGTTTATCTACATGTGTTGTTAATTGCACTCTACTCTACAATACCTAGAGACATTAAAAACTTTACTAATCAATTATTAAAAACCTTCTAATCTTTCATTAATTACAATCAGGTACTAAATGCAACTATAAGCATTATTACTACTTAATTAACTTCAAAAAATGTAAGATTTGGAAACCGTAAGAAAACGTAAAGCACTATTTGAATTTAAAACTAAATAAATTAAATTTTAAGATTTCATATATTAAAACTGATTTAATACTTTTAAGACAAATTTTAATTTAGTTTAAAAGTATTTGCATACGTTCTTTTTTTTATTTTGTAACACCCATTATTTAATTTCTTTTAACCCATGTTTTTAATTAATTCAACTTTACCTCAATAATTCTATCTCACCTCATCCATCATCTAAGTTATTCATCGTAAAAACTATTTTAGACAATTTAAAACAATTTTCTAGATGTGTGTGTAGATATAAAGAAAACCTAACATTCTTATCAATTTTACTCAAACCTTTTAGTTGTTAATCATAATTTGATTGGATATAAAGAATGAAAATATTAGTCATGTAATTAATATTATATAGTAGGGTGCAAATAAAAACTAGACTAGGGTGCAAATAAAAACTAGACTAGGGTGTAAATAAAAAAAACCTTATAATTTAAGTCGTTTTGAATGTGACTTATCTTGCATCTTGTGTCCAATTTGTACGTCTCATCTCACAAATACTAAACATGTTCTTGGTTGTCACGTTGTGGAGAAGACTTGGAGATTGATAGTAGTATGCTTAGTGATTAGTTTTTTGATTCTAGCGAAGCCGAAGATCATCATATTATTCTAAATAAAAAAATGTTTGAATAAAGAAAATGCTAAAAGTGGTACGTCTCTACTTGGTGGACAATATGGAGAATTCAAAACAATATAATTTTTAGGCGAACAAGACTAGAAGTTGATAGAGTTTTAACTACATTGTCCATTCTTCATTTTTATTTTAAACTACGAGGAATCTTAAAGTTAAATTTGCTCGAGAAAAGTGGACTAAACGTTTGATGTAAATAATTTTTTGGCATTGACTTGTTCAAAGCCGCTAACTTAATCCATCCTCCCAATGACTTTACACAAACGGATATAGAGCATCAAGATATTAGAGAACGGATATTTGTAGTTGCTCGAGCCTAAAAGACGTTGTGTTTTCATATAAAGATATTAAAAGCATGATATGAGGGGTGATTGTGACATGTTTGAGTAATTTGAGGGATTGATTTTCACATATTTGGGTAAATTCAAGGGTGATTATGACACATTGGAGTATTTTGAGGGAGTTTATGGTTTACATTAACATTTAACAATAGAAATTAGTTATCCTATCAATGAGTCCTATATCAACTGGTATGACTTTTCAAAGTGGAAGTCATGGGTTGGAGTCTCACTAGATGCAATATGCTTCTAGTGGGCTAAGGGTTTTACAACAGTGGACCTTTAGGTGGTGGGTTTCCCTTGAAATGGTGGGCGAGCCTGGTCACCGGCGCCGTCTGTGTTCGCGGGCGTGGGTGGCCTTTCGGCAGTGGGTTTACCCGGGTGACCGGACTTTAAAAATTATTCGTTAGTCGTTCAAAAAAAAAGAATTAGTTACCCTATGCAACACGCGTGTGACCGTGTCTAATGGCCGGCCTACATGGTCTTGGTAAAATATGACTTGGTCAACCCGTCATTAACTTGGGCTCAGTCATCAATTTGGGCTTTCGGGTTTCTAGTCAAAGAAGTTGAGTTTTTAATTTTTCTTTTTTCAAAAGAAATAAAATAATAAAATATTGTTTTCTTTGTATAATCTCAATGTTAAATATCACGAAGCCATGAAAGAAAAGGAAAACACTATTGGCATTTGGTTTGTTTTTATATATATATATGAAATAAAATTTGTCAAGGTTCACACGCGTCGGAAGAAGTCCAAAGTTAGATGCCAACCCATAATGTTAATATTTCTAGGCAACCTATATTTAAATTTTAAACGTTGTTTACTGAATCCATTTGTATTCCATCCCGAGAAAGGGCCTTCTTGAGTCGTTAAAGAAGTTCCTGACCAGTAACATCGGTCCCCACATTCCCGGCCATCCGGAGGGATTTTGCATCAATATCGGTGACTTTTCACCACTTATCACCGACTCTCCCTGCCAAATATAAACATTCATTGTTATATTATATTATGGGAAGAACAGGAAAAATAAGAAACGGTAACTAATGAAATGGAAAGAACAAAGAAAATGAAAAAAAAAATGTTTATGGGTTATTGATATAGCATCCGAGGAAAACAAGATGACTACAAATTGTTTAACTAACAAAAAGCTTCTAATAGGTATGCATTTATTTGGGTTTGGGTGACAATGTTATGTCGATGGCCGACGCTCATAGATCTCAATCTTCTACACTTGTTATTAGGGTCTATATGTCTTTTCAATCCCATTGAATACACAAAACTAAACATGTAAGGCTATTAACAACTAGCAAGCACAAACTCAAGTAAAAATAAACAAACTAAACTGTCATTTCAAAAATCTATCTATCGTTGAACCGGTGAAACGTGTAAATGCAATGCGTTTATTTTGAAGTCACCATATTTGATCTATTTTTAATTACACTTATTGTCATTCTTCAAATATGGGTTGTTTAGATATTTATTTTCCTTGAATGAGGGTAATTTTGGTTGCTTTTTACAGGCACTTAATTTACTCTTATATTATTTTACAATTCTCATATTAACTACCCCTTATATAATCAACCTTCTATATCGTAAAACTCAAACCCTCATCAATTAGTGAGTGTATACATATTTACCAACAAGACATAGGGATGTATGTAAGTTTAGTTCTACTCAAATTATACAATAAGCTCAAAAACACCAATCTTGTTGAATTTATATAAATTGGGTTCAATGTGAGAATCTATTCTGTATTATAGCTTTCTCTTTATTTAGTCTCTCGTCCATGAATCATGAATGTGACTCTTTTGTTGTAATATCTCTCACGTGTAGAACTATAAAAAATGCTTGTAAAGTTGTTGTTCACTCCTAAGCCTAAAAAGTAGGTAACCCCTAATCCCCCTAGGGTTGGTAGCAACGCTAACTCTAAAAGTGATTGGATTAAAATATGAGGAAGGGGAAAGATGTTTTAGATAACAATGTTTTCGATCTGTTTGTCTCTTCATAAGAGCGAGGGTTTTAAATATTAGTCTTGTTTGTTGACCCATCATCGCCAACTGATCATCGTCGCATTCGCTGTCAAGTGCCCTCCCCCCACTACCCACGATGCTTTCACGAATTAGAAAATATCACAACTTTTAACTTGAATATGAAGAACTTGAATGGCATTATTGTATTTGTATGAGGGCACTTCTAGAAAATTGAGGGGCATTGTTGTCTTTAAGACCATTAACAACCGTCTTGTTCTTCACGTATGCACATCAACATCATATCAGTTTTCTTATATTTTCTTTGTTTTCATAGTGTTTTCCAATTTTACATTATATTGTCATAGGTTTTCTAAGTTTTCCCATTTCCCCTTTCTAAAAAGGTTCAAAAGTGAGTGGTGGTACCGGTGGTTCTCGGTAAAAATTTACCGGGTTGTGACACCACGGACCCGGGGGCGGGTCGGCCCTAGGTTTTTCCGGAATATCCCTGGCTAAATCTTGGATCAGTTCCATTCCCCAATAGGCCCCACTTGCATAAGTTTTTATGGGCGAAATTCATATGCATCCTTTTAATTTAAGTAAACTTATAACTAAAACCTTTTAACTCTGATTTAAATATTAAACAATCTAGACTTATTTTACATTAGGTATTAAGCATTACTAATTCAAAGGAGTGGATAAGAAATAAGTGTGTTTGGTTGTTTTGCAAGTGTTTGCTAGTTTTGGTTTACAGGTCTTTTCTGTTTTTTTTCTGTTTTTTGGTTTTTATAATGTCTAATCAATTATTATTTGGTTTATTATATATATATATATATATGGGAGGGTTCAATTGAGAATCACTTTTTTTTGTGAAAACTCTAGGAACCAATCTCAGCCACTTATTTTTTATCACATGCAAATCACAGCCATTTCCCTTTTTTTTTTAAACGTTCGTAACTTTTTTTCACGACATCATTTTTTCAAAAAAAAATTCACCATAAAATTCAGTATTTTTTTATCTTTCCAACACCTACCATATTGATAAACTTTTCTAAAACAAATCGTACATCCGTTGTTTACATATGTGTAAATCTAGTTATACACATGTGTAGTACTGGATTTACACATATGTAAATCCGATATTACACGTGTAAAACGAATTTCGTTAAAAAAAACGGAAATTTTTTTATTTTTTTAAAAAAATTTATATTTTTTTATGAAAGAGGAAAAGTTGGGAAACATTTTTATGTTTTTATTTTTTTTTGTTTTTATGTTATTTTTTTATTTATAATTTTTTTAAATATGTTTTTGTTAATTACAATTTTGTCATTGAGAACTAGTAGTTGAGATTGGTTCCTAGAGTTCTCACAAAAAAATCTAGTTTTCATTTGATTCCTCCCCTATATATATATATATGAATGTATGATTATGCTTATTTTCATAAATTAGTTTCAGTTATAGCAAAATTTCGTATATCCGATTGAGTTTGATCTTTAAGTAGAGAAGTATACTTAAATAAGTATGAAATAGTTTGACAAAATTTCACCCCATTTGTTTTGCCCCGACCCATTCTTTGCCCAGTCAGTTAAAAGCATATTCGTCAACTGGCCGCTACCACAATCAACAGGTAAATTAGAAGCAAAGAGACTCTGATTATAGACTAATCCGTGATGTAAATAAGATAATGTATCAGAACGACTGCATATTAGATTTGCGTTTCTAGAAAATATTATACATAAACTATACAATAACAACATTGCATTAACTTGAATGCATACTTTTGAACCCATTGCATTCAGTATTTAGGGTTCACATACCATAAACAATATTCAAATAATTCACATACCATGATGTACAATACTCTAATACCCAATTTCCTATTGCATATGCTATGTAATATAAACCATAGCTTTGCTTATTTGTCACTAGTAAACCTTTACACACCTTACATCATAAACTACTAATGAACCAAGTAACTCTGAACCCTGTCACAATCTCACCCCAATTTTAAAATAAAAAAATAAAAAATGGTACTAAGCCTGAGTTGTAACACATCAAACCAAATTCAAAAAACATTTACATTTTGGTCCTACTTATAAGTTGTCAAACCGAAAACAATGTGAAACCTCTAGATGGTTTGTTAATGCAAAGAGAGCCGACTGTACGACTCTTGAGAGTGGAGAGACAGAATCTGGAAGTTGAGGTAGACAAACGGGAACATAAAGATCAAGATCGGGGTTTCCTTCATGATGGTGGTAAAGTGTAAGCAGAGACCGGCAAAAAATAAATCTGGAGACAAAATCCAGATGAGCATAGTGTTATATTTGTAGGATAAATTAAATTAAATATTTATGAAATTCACTTCTGATGTTTTTGTTGTTTTAAATGATGGCATACACTTCACTTTAGAGGTCAATGTAGCAACTAAAACTTTAATATTGGTATGAAATTGATAAATTCTAGAGAAATTTAATGACTAGAGATCCACAAGAGATTAAATCCTTTGGCAGGATCTTGTCTCATATAAACAAAAAGGGATTGGCTAAACATATCCCTCCACCTAAATTTATTGTAATCACCCCAAAAACATCAAATCAGTGGAAGCTATTTCCGTTCTAGAGTTAAAGGGGCTAATATTATTAATGTGACAAGTTAAAGGAGGGGATGCAATAAGGTGAGAAGGGTGCATGTTTAGCACAACCCAAATAAAAAAACTATCCTATACAAGCCCATCAGTGACAAATTCTGTTTGGATTGCGACACACTTCACTGCAACTCCCAATCATAAAGCTACATATCATGGCAAAGATAATATACCTGAGAATAAGCCGACGTAACAAAGGTTCAGATAAAACTTGGGCCCACACTAGATCAAGGGTGGTTGATGTACAAAGGATCACTTCCCACTCTGAGAAAGCAGTTGAAACATATCTCTCAGCATCTTCCATGGCACCCTAGAAGCAGAGAAACAAAAAAAATAGGTGATGAACTTTTTCTATATTGTTATAACTTAAAAGCTATTTAATTAAATTTCCAATCAACATACAACTTCATCAGGAAATGGAAGCCCAAGCATTTGGCAGCATGCGAGTAATGGAGCGGTAAGAAACAAGGTGAATTGACTTCCATTTTCAGTGACATCACCAAACTGACTCTTGAATGTTGGTCTTGAAGGAGAAAGAAACAAAGCAGCTGGTTCGCCCCTTTCGGCACCATGTAAAACCTGGGAAGTAATAAAAGATTTAAAAGCACATAAGCCACTTTAAATATAAATTGGCATCAAAATTGTTTAACAGGTCATACACAAGTTTTGACAAACCTGCCTTGAATGCATGGCTGTTGTTGCTATCAATAATAAAAAATGCAGGTCTTCTAGTGAAAGGGATTAAATCTCCTGGATAGAGGACGTTTGATCCTGCAAATGACATTTAAAGGAATGAGAAACAAACACACAATAATAATTTATATATACTTTTTATTTAACGGGTGAAAAGAGAAAGTTATAATAAACTGGCTGAAACAGAAACAAGATGAATGGATAGAAAATCACTCTATGCATAAAGCATGTAAAATCTTTCTATTTCAGAATAGAGGGTATCAAATGTTATAATATAGTTTTTTAATCATACTTAACATCTTAACTATATACAAAACTGAAGGTAGAAAAAGAGAATAAGTGTTGGGTTGATCCATCCCAACCATTTTGACCAGCACTAAAATTTACCTGTTTTAATATGTTCTCCAAATAACTACGAATTTGAAAAGAAAAAAAATCCTACTTACCAACGGCTCTTGAAGGACCTAACCACAGAGAGCTTTCAAAGGGATGACTGGAGCTTTCCTTTTCACTAAATTCATTTTGAGGGATCATATTATTCCTCTCACTAACATTAGATGTCCTTACACTTCGATATTTATGCTTCTGCTGAATACTAGTTAGACCAGAATTCCCTGCATGGGGGCCACTGTTATTATCAGTTACTAATAGCAATTTCACCCATTTAATCATGACTGGGTAGATTTGGGGGTGTGTTAAATCTCTAGCGAGTCAAACAGATAAAGGAAACAAAGCTAGCTAAAAAAGTTTCGTGTCTAAGTGAAGTGGTTCCAACAGTAATTCTTGCCCAAAAGAAATAAAATGAAGCTTGAAGAATATAGAATGAAGCAGATTTCTTGAACAATTCTCAATGTCCTTATTTAAAATTAGAAAAAAAACTTAAATAAGGATTACAAATGACTAATACCACTGACACTAACTAAACATTATTGAACATGGGGCACAATTAACCCACCCGCTTCATCCTTACTTGAATTAATAGAGCATTAGACTAAAATGGAAAATAACCCACTGAATGCATGCATAAGTGAGAATACAAGGCAGTGACGTGGATGGTGCACTCATCACAAAGGTTTTGAACAGGTCAACCTGGTCAACCACCAATCAAAATGTTATTCTAATGTAAAAAGCTCATATATACTTTATTAAAAAATATATATTATAGTTGTTGAAATTATATAACTTTGTTAATCAAATTGGGACCCTAATTGCTTATAGATACTAGATAGATAAAAAAAAAACTTTGTCAGAAATGTGGTGAGATGCCCATCCTGCCCTGTTTGTACACCCAAGACCATTTTACCAGATCTGTTTTTAAAAATTGACTACAATTCCACTGGATAACAAAAAGAAAAGGTAACCTGAGGCTGCTATGTATATAAGCATAACACTATCTGGGGAGAGCTCGTCACACATTGTAGCCATAACCTGCAGATCCAGAAAAAAAAAGGAATCTTCTTTCAATAAATTGTCACATAGATTGTAAGTTCTTTATCTATATTGAAAAGTTCATATCATCCAGTAACCTTCATTAAACCCAATAGAATAACTTCTAACAATATTCCGAATGAATTTTCTAATCCCTCCCATAATCTATAGCTAAAGCAGTGTTAAGAAATTTATACTCACAGATACTAGTTGTGTCACTGATGGTCGATAAAGAACAGCTTTTTTAGGATTTGGAGGCAAAGATGGATCCAGCATATCTGCCACCAATTTTATATCAATTAATCCAGAGGAATAAGACTGATTAGTCAAACCAGTATTCCCATGAGATTCAACACGTTGTTTCTGGTAAAAATCTTCACTTGGTTCCCACTCTAAGCACTGCAGCATTCTGAATGTATCTATTGTAAGTTCTCCAAACTTAGCCTGAAATGATAAATAGGCTGAGATAGATAAACTGAATGATTAACATGAAACCCGGTCTAGCATACAAATCACATATCAGGTATCCACGCATACCAGAGGCGACAACTCAGAGAAATTTACTTATGTATGGTAAAACAGGTAATGTCGAACAATTTAGTTTAAAAAGGTAAACAAACAAACATAATCAGCAAAAATCTAACTCATGCAATAGATTCCTGAGAGGGTGTGATGCCTCTATCCCAAGGGGTAAAGACTAAAGGGGTTGCACCCAAATATTAGCTTAAAAGTGTAAACGGGCCAAAGGGGTTGAGTAGGTCGAACGTCGCCCAACGCGTATGATAATGCATAAAACCTCCTAATTATTCAATTCAAGCAACTAGATTATCATTGAAATGCTATAATCTCTGTAAACATATTTGACACCCTAATGATTTAATAGTAAAACTAAAAGCATTAACAAAAAGTTATTTGCGCCAACACAACCCGACCTGCATCAATAAATTTCCTGTTTTGCCTCCTTATTAAACCCTCACTAGAGGTCCATTTTACCATTAATTACCTCATTATGATGATAACTCATCAGCAATGCATCTCGCAACTTCAGAACCTTCTTTGCATGAAAACGTGCCACGTATTGCCGCGAATTGGGATAGGTATCAAATGTTAAACAGTACCGTAAAGGCCTCATTTTTGTGATGGCTGCATCAAGTTTCATAAACCGGACCATTTCTTGCATAACTATGTTCCATTCTTTGAAGTTAGTTTTCTGCAAATAAAAAGTTCTATAATTTAGGTCGTCCAGTAGGCAAGGTCAAATTGCAATCAAACACAGCCATGAAAAGAAATAAAACTCTAAAGAATGTAATTATTAGATGACATATACCAATGAACCACACTAGATCTAAAGAAACAAACGAAGCATACGAACACCTTAATTGCACGAGGAATGAGAATAAACAAGGTGGTGTTTGCCATTTGTGTTCTGAAAGTCATCATATCATATAATAGAACCACAATCAGATAATATATTGGAACTTAACAGACTGCAGGAAATAGTATTCGGATCAGGTTGAAGTTGTAACAATCATATAATCATTTGTTTGTCAAATTCTAACAATTTTAGGGCTTACACGCCCAAAAATAATCAAAATCAAGATCTTGCTATAGCTACTCTTACGCTAATAATTCAAATAATCATATTTAATCTCACTATACACAAAACATCAGAAACTGATCCATCAACATGTTGAAAATCAACAACTAGACTTTCAAATACCAATTGCCAAACATCCCCCTAAACTATCAAAATAACAATAATCCTCAAAGCATCGGAGAATATAAAAACAAATCCACAGGACACAGAATTTACCCCAAATTTGTCATTGCAATCATCAACAAGCCCCTTAAACCGATCCAACAGAAGCTGAACCATCTCCCACCGGTTCAAAATCAACGAAACCTGCAAAAACCTAGCGTAAAACCTCAGTTCCTTAAACCTAATCCCTCGATCATTCACACCTTCAGAACGCGCTCCATCAAAATAACCTCTGTTCAACACAGCTTCATAGAAAACGTACGATTCGATCAAAAACCTCGCCTCACTCGTCCTCATATACTGCATAAAGTAAAGCTGACCAATCCGCGAAGCGATCTCACCGATTTCCCACCGCTGGAGCCCCGAGTCCATCAATCTCACACGGTGTTGCTGCTGGTACTTCCACAGCTTCGTGTACGCCTTGAACACGTTCGAGAAGAAGTGGTTTGGAACACGGCCGTACGACGGAATATCGCGGATTTTTGCGAATTTTCTGTCGGATTTCTTGACGAGTGCTTTGAAGGTGTTCGGAACGACGTCGTCCGCCATTGGCTCCGCCGTGAACGGCTGCCGGAAAACAGTCACCGACGACGGTGACGTATCGGAGAAGAAGAGTGTGTCGTTGTGTGCATTACATGATAATATTATTGAAATAATATGATATGATATGATTACTTGTAATGGGGTTAGTTGTATTAGTTGGGTCCGCAGGTGGACTCGTATTAGTAAACAGACACTCAAATAGCTGGCGAATCTGGGGTGGACTTTTTCTCTCTATGAATTTATGGGGCCACTTATGTATCATTAGGTAAAAGTAAAGTGGTAATTTTTTTATTATTTTTTTTAAGGATGAGGGTTCGAATTTTGTATATGTTGGAATGAGATATGATTATTTAAATTAGTTGTGGAATAAACCGGATGGAGTAAGATGGTTAGTGTGATATTTAGTTGTTGAAAAACAGAAAATAAAAATAAAGAATAGTTAAATGTATTTGTATACTGAACCTATCATCTTGTATTTTTGTTAAAGAGGTATTATTTGTTAATAAAAGATCAAGTGTGGGTTTTTTTTTTGATTTGTTGTTGTTTGTATAAAGGTTTTAGTGTGATTTTCAGAAAGGTTTATGGGTGTTTTGTGAACTTCGTTTACTATTTGAGAAGTTGTCACATGTCTCTTTGGTATTCGATCCCTAACATTAGCTTTCATCCTAGAATGTCACATGGTATGGATCCGTAAATGGAGTGGGATTTAAACCTTAAATTCACACAAATTTATCACAAGTTTACATATAACACCAAATAAAAAGATCAATTGTGTGAAAGAAAGATAGTATTTTTACCAATATGCCGTAAAATATGCTTTTTCATGTAGCACTTGAAATTTGTTTTAAAACATTATAAAATATGAGACTAAAGCTCGTGTATACATTTTAGGGCCCCTACATTTTATTATGCGTATTGGCTTATCTTCCATTAAATATGAAGTTACACTCAAGTATCATTTTTAAATGTCTAGTATACATTAAATAATGTCATGTGTTATCCATTATTTCGTCTACCATACTAAAATGAAAACACACTTTATGGGTTATCAAACTTGTTTACAAATATAATGTAGGACAAATTCATAGAATATTCTAAACTTAAGTTACGTGTCTTATTTTTATCATTTAATCGGTGTTTATTATTCAATGATCAAATCTCATTCTATTAAGTATCAAAAAACATAATCATTAAACAAAGAATGTATTGAATGTTGGTCGGCACGAACGATGATACAGACTTGAAGTCACTAAAACAATGCAGATGTCTTTTTGGTCATGGTATATTTCGCTCTTAACGTTTGAAGCAATTACTGATGTGAGCATGATATGTTTCGCTTTATAAACTTTCACCCTTTTAGAGACTCACGCACTCATTGATGTTTTTCATGTAGTGATTGTGTGTGTCAAATTAGTGGAACTTTGGTATTTTACTGATACTTTTGTGAAGTTTCTAACATGATCATGGCATCTCAAAGGTTGTACTATTAGTTTAGTAATTATTTGAAGATTGATACGTGGTACATTTCAGATGCACCCTCATGAGTCATGGCCATCACTAGTTGCATGCGATGGTACATTTTAGTAACTACAATATGTTTTGAGAAGTTTCATTCATTGGCATCTCAAAGGTAGTATTATATGTTTTTAATTATTTTAAGATCGATACGTGGTACATTTCACATGCACTCTCATGGTCGTCAATAGTTGCATGTCGGTTGTACATTTTGCTTGTCATACAACCGTCCAATTTAACCAATCTGATTTCCTATGAACTTTATCATCATGAAGATCCATCACAAGCCAAACGAACACTAGAAAATCTAAATAACAGATGATATAGTTTTTTACTCTTTATCACTATGAATCATATTACACTAATGTTATCATATTTAAGTTATATAAATTTTAAAACTTTAATAGTTGTAATGAAAAAAAGACATTAAAAAAGACTATGACAACTAAGTACGATTTTTCAATCCCAAGTATAAATAGTCATGGTCAACAAACTGAATAGCTTTGTGGTACAATTAAACATCTAACATGCAACAATTGGTTTGTTACAAACACGACCAGCATTTATTATTATATATATCTAAATTATCAATTGACCGGAAAGTAAAATATCTATTAATATACTTTTATGCTACTAATCAATTGTTGGAAAGTAAAATTTCGACTAAATGTTGTCCATATGTGTAACAAGTTCAAGATCTTTTATGGATTTAAGTATGCTATAGAAAAGCTATTAAAAGAATTCATATTTTTGTCAATGAGTCCTAAATCAACTGGTTTAGAAGGAGACACTTTATGACTTTTCAAAATAGAGATCATGGATTAGAGTCTCACTAGATGCAATATGCTTCTAGTGGGTCAAAGGTTTTACCACAGTAGACCTTTAGCTGGTGGTTTTCCCTTGGAATGGTGGGAGAGTCTGGTCACCGGCGTTGTCTGTGTTCGCGGGCGTGGGTGGCCTTTCGTCAATGGGTTTATTCGGGTGACCGGGCTTAAAAAATTATTCGTTGGTCGTTCAGAAAAAAAAGAATTCATATTTTATTGTTTATTTTTATTCTTATAATTACACTAAAAATTATTATTTTTATATTGTTTTTCAATACAATTTTATACATTTACATTATATAATCTCTACTCCACTTACAATCACTCTTCAAAATATAAAAATATCTATTGGTGTTGAACAATGTAGTATTAAATATACAGATGAACTAACATTGTATATCCAGTCCATTAACAGCCACTTACTACAGTTTTATATAATATAAAAATCATACTTATAATAATACAAATACTCTAATAAATCAAATAAAAATGGAGGAAAATTATCAAAAAGTGTACATTTGATTTATGCACACACCAATTTCTTTCTTTTTGTAGAGGGTGAAATTATTTCAGCCACATGAATACATGATGATTAGTTTGACTTATCTCATTAATAAGGTGGGATCCAGTGTGAGAAGTCGCACGGCATTGCTGAATTAAAAAGTGATGGCCATAAAGCATTTTATTGGTTGGGTCCCTTGACAACCAAATCCTCATTGTGACTTGTGTACGACCGGCCCATGTGACTCATGTCACCGACTAAAAAAGCTAGGATGGATCCGAGCGCAGCCGGATTCGATGACCGGCTTGAGCGGGTTCGATGAGAACACCGATGCTAGTTAGGTGGCTCGACCAACGGTTTGATAATCGAGTTCATAAACATGGGCCTGAAGCTATGACTGTAAATGAACCGAACGTTTAGCGAACAGTTGGTGAACAGTTCGGCGGAAAGTTTGTTTATGTTTGTTCGTTTAGTAAATGAACGAACACGAACACAAATTTTTTATTCGTTTGGTTAAATTAACGATCATGAACACAAGTCGTGTTTGTTCATGAATGTTCGATATGTGTTCTTTAATGTTCGTTCATGAACGTTCAATTATGTGTTCGTTTATGCTTGTTAATGTATTCTTTTATGCTATTAATTTTTGTGTTAGTTTTTATTATAATAATTATATGAATTGTTTTTTATATTTATGTTAAGTTCTTATTTATTTTTTTGCGAATTTTGTGATAAAAATGTATATTTTATTTTAAAATAAAATATATGATCATTCGTACTCGTTTGTGTTCATGAACTTCTTTGTGTTCATTATGTTTATGAAAATTTGTTATGTTCGTTTATTTAGATAAGTGTTCGTGAACAGTTTATAAACATGTTCGTTTTCTTAATCAACGAACACAAATATAAAATCTCTAACTATATCTATTCGTGAACAATTAATGAATAATTTTTTTGTTAATGAACGAACATGAACAAAGCCCTATTATTGTCTGTTCGGTTCGTTTGCAACCTTATCTAAAACCGTCGTGAAACGTTAATATTATTGTTAGAGCACTAAATAATAATATAAAACACACTTTTTTACATTATAACTAAACTCTTACTCTATTGGTTTTTTACACCGAAAAGTTTTAGGCTTATTCTGTTCTTCTACTCGAGCGTGAATTTATGGGTTATAATTCAACAACTAGTATGGATTCGGACGACAAGTAATTGAATTTTTAATATTCTAACCTTTTTTTATTAATTATGTATTTAATAGTGACACTTATGTTTTTTGATTATTATGTTTTCAAATGTTTAATTTAGATTTTATTTTAGAAATGTTAGGGTATTAGTTCAAAAGACGATGTCGCGATCCTTGAGTTTAAGGTTCAAACGAGGTGATAACTTTTAGTTGCGTGTTGATAAGGGTTCAAGAGGTTAGAAAGGATGTATCATACCACCCTCAGCAATACATGAATTATGACATAGTTGAAATAAATTGTTGGTCCTACAAACTTTTTCCCTAATACTTTTTAGTATTATGGTCGCTTTTCTATCGTTAGGTATTAATTATTAGTAGTTATATTTGATCGGCTCTTATCACACAATTAAAAAAAGTAAAATCAAATTAAATATCAATTACATTATAAAAAAATCAAAAAAAAAGAGTTAACCTCCCCAATAAATGAATTAATACCCTCTAATCTTAAGTGGTCGAGTGACTTGAGATATTGTGAGTTAAATACTTAAATCATGTAGTAAATGTTTTTTTGTGAAAGGTGATGTCGGCTCGATTTATATTTTTTTTAACAGCAAACTCGTACACTTAAAACATAATTCTAAATTAGTACGATTTATTTATAACAAAACTTAGTAATCTTAACCTTTTAAATAGTGATACCATGCGACCTAGAATGAAAGAGATGGCTAAAAATCGTTTTGGGTACCATAAGCTGACCCAATTCAACATTACAACCCATTTTTGTTCAAACCGGTTCCAAATGGACCAAAACCATCAGTTTGTATAGTGATTCCTCACTCGGAATCATCAAAATGGTTTCAAGGTAGTTTTAAAAAATATAGTCGTTACCTAATGTATCTATAGTCATTTTGACCGTCTAGACCCATTTTTTTACCATTTTTTTGTGTTTTTTCTTATACTTATAATCCCTTAAGTTAGTATAAACTTATAGTGGGTGTCTTGATTGACAACTTATAATGTTGTCTACTCACAAAATCTTTAGAACGTTAAATACTCTCAGACTATACAAAACTCTCAAATGACTTCATCAAGTGCTCAATCTTTCGTTGCTTGTGATGCATCTTCAAGCAAGTGGTGGTTAGAATCTTTCCTACAAAGAAAACCAATAAATTTGGTGCAACTAGGATTTATGTGAAATGTCGAAACGTTCAAAAAAGGCTCGTTGTAAGATTTTAAAATTGTTTTTCCAAAAGATGCAAACACAACTTTGAAAAACCACATTACAATAAAAATATTACAAGGCGTTGAAAGATGAACCGTCTTAAGGTCAAGTTTCGAAAACAAACAAAGGAAATTTGTGGGATTATAATGTTTATGCGGGTAGGGAGCAAATGACGCATTTTGTAATTAAAAAAAGCTTGTCATTCAACCACTTCAACGATGTACGTTTCACTTTACTCATTTAGCGAACTCTTTGACCGCGTTATACCAGTGTAAGTTGTGCTGCTCTTAAGAAAAATTGTTTAAAAATAAGAAAAAAGCGATAAATTTATTAATTTTTTATTTTGAAAACTTAGATAACAGTGTTAACTTTACTTGTGATGTTTGGTCTACTTCATATGGTTAACTGAACTTGTATATTTATGATACCGTCCACTGGGTACAATTTGATTCGTGCAAACGATGAAACGTACGATTTCATTTGAATTGTTTGATTATTCTTACACTAGTGACAAATTATTTTATATTTTAGACAAAGTAATTAAAATACATAAATTCGAAACTAGTTTTTTTTAATATTTATTGATAATGCATCAAATAATATACATGCAATCAAACAATTAGAATTAAAATACAAACCGATTTGTAACGGTGTTTTTTCTATAATAGATGTTTGCACACATTAAAATTTTAATGTTTAATACGATTTAAAAATGATAGAACCAACAAAAGGAGGATTTAATTAAATGTTACATGATATGTTACAAAACATATTCTTGATATCAAAAGTTTTGTAAAAAGGCAAATCCCAAACGTTTAGGTTCGAATTGCGACATATTCAACTTGTAACAAGTTTGAAAAGACTATCGAACAAAAAGATAGTCTAATATGTTTAGTAATATTTGTTGGGTATGTTTTTTGGTCAATGGAGAAAACCCAACAAATACTCATTTGTATGACCCATTATCATTAGCCCACTAGGGTTATGATAGAATAAAAGTGAAGGGATTGTAATTAAATAATAATCAATACACACAAAGTTGAATACAAGGGTTTGAAAGAGTTTTGAGGAGAAAAGAGAATTCACGTCACTTTCTGCACAGTCTCGAAGATCTGTCTTTTCCCGGATATTGAACGGTTGGATCATCGTGAAATTTGGACAGAAGCTTCACAACACCTGGGCGTCGATATCCAACGGTTGGTTTCATTAAATCAGGTCTGAAAGTCGGGTTTTACAGCCTCTGTTCGCATCTGCAGATTTGGTGATATCTCTTCTTCTTCTTTGTCATTGATTGCATATACTTGATGTTATTTGCTTCCAAGTGTATGATGATTGTTGTATGCCTCTAGTGTATCTAGAGAGGACCTTGTATTGCTCTTTATTTTGGTGATAGTGAATTTGAAGTGGCTCTAGTAGTCCCGTGGTTTTTACTCTCGTCTTGAGAGGTTTTCCACGCTAAAATTGTTGTCTCCTTGTTGTTTTGGATTGGTATACCCTACTTGCTATATTTGCACCATCACAGATTCAAACAAGTCGGGGAGGTTTTGACCAAACGAAGATTAATTCCGCATTTGTTGTTACCGTTTGTGGTCGGGTAAACCGATTTTACTCAATAGAGTGGTATCAGAGCCATTGGCTCTTGATTTTGGGGTTTAGAAACCTGTTTGAAGAATGAATGCTAATACAACTAGGATGGTTAATTTGAATGGTTCTAATTATCATGTTTGGAAAGGCAAGATGGAAGACTTACTTTATGTGAAAGATTATTATATGCATGTTTTTAGTACTGATAAGCCTGATGATAAAACAGAGCAAGAATGGAATATCTTGCACAGAAAGGTTTGTGGTTATATTCGCTAGTGGGTTGATGATAATGTTTTGAACCATATTAGTGGGGAGACTCGTGCTCGTACTTTGTGGACCAAGCTTGAGGAATTGTATGCTCAAAAGACCGGAAACAATAAATTATTCTTGATCAAACAATTGATAAACTTGAAATATCATGATGGTACTGTTGTTACTGATCATTTGAATGCTTTTCAGGGTATTATTAATCAGCTTGCAGGAATGGGTATCAAGTTTGAAGACGAGATACAAGGTCTATTGTTGCTTGGTACTTTACCGTATTCTTGGGAGACTTTTAGGACATCATTGTCCAACTCTGCACCAAATGGTATCATTACTATGGAAATGGCTAAGAGTAGTACTTTGAATGAAGAGATGAGAAGAAAGTCACAAGGTCCCTCTTCACATTCTGAGGCCTTAGTTACAGAAAACAAGGGAGAAGTCAAAGTAGAGGTCCGAGTCACAAAGCGAAGCATCGTAGTAAATCTAAAGGAAAGTTTGATGATTATGAATGCTATCAT
>BJCM01274676.1:11958-33515 GCA_018326385.1 Flaveria bidentis | reverse complement strand
AGGAGTGCGTGGAGGCGTAGAATTAAAATTAAGGACTTTTAGCGGGATCTGTGGGTAGGAAGGGTAGTCGTAGACTTAGTTGCGGGACCCCTGTTTTCTTCAATCTGCCCTTTCGCGCGTTTCTTGACGCTTATTTGTTGTACTCAATTTCTCAGCTTTTATGTGATCTATACCTGTGTGTTGTATGCCGTATATTATAATTGCTACGGTTATTGTTTTCCTTACTGAGTCGGGGGTCTCTTCGGAAGCGGTCTCACTATCTCCCAAGATAGAGGAAAGACTCGCCACCAACTACCCCTCCCAGACCCTACTCTTGAGTGGGATTTACTGGGTATGTTTGTTTGTTTGTTTGTTTATAAATTTGAAATTATTGTATATATATTTATAAATTTAAAAATCAACATATAAAATTCTAATCCGATTAATTCCGACTAATCCCTATTTATCCCGATTAATCCTTAGTCAGTACCCCACCGCCCAACTAGCCACTAGCGTTTTTACAACCATGCTTACATCTATTGGTTCCACCAATCTTAATCCTTCAAACAACTTTACATTAGACATGTTATTGATAGTCAAACAATTTGGTCTTATGTTAAGTTAAGAACATCCACATAGTGTTATCTCGTTAATAATTTAGTGATCGGTGTTAACACTATAACACAACCTTGTCAATACATAGGGCTTGGATGTATTGCATGTTTCTCCATAAAGGAAGATCTTAGTGAAAAAATCTCACTACTAAGCACTTTACTAGATGTGTGTACCAACCTATTTTGACAAGGTATAATAAGCTTCGTGATTTTCTCATATGTTTATCCAAACATTAAAAAAATGACTATTAGGATTTTTTACTACCAAACTGCAAATTTAAACACCTATTGAGAATGGATGTTAACATCCTCCGAAATTTAATTATAGTTTCATTCTTCATGTAATGATTAAATTCTTTTAGCTGGTACCATCTTTTAGAAAAAGGAAAAAAAAAAGATAAGAATATAAATTGACGTTGTTGTCACCTTTTCCACCATCATCGTATTCTGTTGCTAATTGAAGTCCAGAAGCCTTGGAGTCTACAGGTTTTCTTCTACGCCTGTTATTGTGTCGTTCTAATTTTCTTCTGCAACTACGTTTACCTTTATCAAAATCTGACAGCACATGAAACCTACAACATCCTCACTTTGTCAGCATACATTTTAATATATAGCTTTTCACATTTACAACAAATTTGGATTAATCTTTAGTGTTTGTAAAATTAATGGAAATTTTATTTTTATATGTGTGGCAATTATCATATTGCTCGACTCTAGAGGATCCTATCAATTTCCTATCTATGTAATTTAGTTTATTAGTCTATATCTTTTGGTTCTTTTGCATCTAACCTATATGCATTCGCCTATGTTTGTTGTCTAGCCTACAATCATGTGTGCACCTCGTGATACTTGGGGGTGTTTGGATATGCGTTGTTGAACTGATTGTTTGATTATTTCAACTTGAAGTCCCAATAATCAATTTGAAAGTTTGGATAAACAAACACTGCTTCTGATTACCTGATTGTTTGGTAGTGATTATTTAATTTTTGATAATCGATTTCATATCAACACCACAAAACTTGCTATCTAAAGGTAAAATAAGATTGCATATCTATTCCTTCATGTAAACTAAATTGAGGGACTTGGCAAAAATTTTATCTTTACCTCACAAAAAAGGCATTTTTAATCATTTGATTTATTAATGCATTTTGAATAATGAGAATTTGTCTAACAATTGGATATTTTATTGATTGTTAGAATTTCTAATTGCAAAAACTTTTTGATTGTTAGAACTTCTAATTGCAAAAACTTTTTGATTGTTAGAACTTCTAATTGCAAAAGCACATAGGAACGTTGCATACTACAAACAACTTTATTACAACTGATTATCTTATTTTTCAAAAAGAATCTCTCAAAGCCTCCATTACTAGGAGTAGGGTAATGAATAATAAGTGTCTAATCAACCTCCCTATGCTTGTATTCAAGTTGGGTAATTGGTCCACATCTAATAATTATAGGTTTGCTATTATGTACATCACCTCCCTAGCATTGTCATTCTTCTTAATAGATTATCACTTTTCTATAAAATGGTCAAGTAAGTTATGTCGTTGTCTAAATATGCAACCATCCCAATCATGGTTTAGAGTACTTCTGATTGTCACTAATTCAAATCAAATAACACAACCATAGTTGTCAATAGCGAATAGCGGTAAATAGCGACAAACCACCTATATGCTACGTAGCGAATAGCGAAAAATAGCGCCCGCTATTTCGTGTTTCGCGATAAGGTAGTAGAAGCTTTAAGAAATGTTTTACATTCAATAAATAAGCATGTTTAGCTATAAAGTAGTAGAATATATAATCAAACACCAACAAATTAGCTAAAATACTCTATTTGTGTCAATTTTATAGTAATAAAGAACAAAATAATTTAAAATAAAAATAAAAAATGCTGCAGATCCTCGCTATATACCGCTATATACCATATAGCGGCCCTTGACCTAGACGCGACATAGCGCGCGATCGCGACCGCTATGGTTGCTATTGACAACAGGGAACACAACAGTGATTCAGCTTGCCTCAAATTAAACTAAGTTGACTATAACACAATATTCCTAGTTCTTTTTGTCTAAAAAGGTTGTGGTAATTATAATTTCAAATGGTAATCAACTCTCATCAGTAAAACCCGTACAGAATCATCAAAACCAATAAAATGTAATTCCTTTTCAGCTTTGTGAGGGAGGGGCTTATATGTGCTACGGAATCTACAAGTAAAATCCATAGATGACTTACTAATAGCATCCTTCTTACTTGGTAACAAACCCCATGATGAAAACTGTATTAATCCATCCTATTCCCAAAACTTATAGAACAATCAACAAACCCATTTAGCATTGTGCTAAGAATAAGATCAATGCTACTTCTAGCTCACAAATACTTAGTGTACTACAAAGATTGAAGCGTTCTTAGTAAATGGCAGAAATAATTTCCCAAAAATCCTGTAACAACAACAATGGTGAACATAACTTACTTCCCACACTGCTGACAATATCTCTTATTCTCCCCATCAAGCACCACAGCACTAGCATTAGCACAACGGAGACAAACCCTGTGCCTTTTATGATACCCTTTGAGCTCACTAATATCCGTCTCGCAGCCCGTAACCTGACACCGAGAACTCGCCGAGGATCGGGCCACAACACTCCTACTCTTCTTCTTCCCCGGAGCAGCCTCTTCCTCCTCATCCACCATCTGCGCATCAAGCTCCGGGCAAGCGCAGGGGATCCGACCAGCCAGAAAATTGGAGCAGGCCATCCGTGGATCCCGTTTCCGGACCCTAGGGTTAGGGTTTGGAGTCGAATTGATGGGGAGCGAATCTGGTGGCGATTGTGATTGGGGGTTTTCGATCGGATGGAGGTCGTGAGGTGTTGGGATAACTGGATAGTGGTGGAGGTCTTCTGTAGGCAAAGGCAAGTGATCGTCGATGTTGAAATCGATGAATTGACTCCAGTCCCAAATCGAAGCATCGTCGATCGAGTTCATATTGGAATTCGATGGTTGTGGTGGTGGTGGTGGTGGTGGTGGTGGAGATGTTGGAGTGTGATTATGCATCTGATTGTGGTAATTTGGGGAAACCTAAGGTGGTGGTGGTTAGTGGTGGTTGGTGGCGGTGGTTGGGTGGTTGATTGGCGTAAAAGAGATGGTTAGAGGATGAAAGTAACAGATTAACAGCTACGACTGTTGATGGAACCTAAAGGTCGGAGATTTGGTGGTGGTGGTGGTGGTCAATGGTGGTGCAAGCATCTTCATCGTCTTCTTCGTTTGTTTTTACTTGCTGTAATATCAAGAAAAAGTCGACATAACAAAGGTGATTGGAGGATGATGAATGATTAATAGGTTTGAGATCATTATTTTGATTATTATATTTAGTAAACTTGTTTATCCATTAGTCAATGCTTTGATAATTGAATGTTAGGATCTTTATAAACATTATTGCACAACAAATATAAAGAAAATATTATTTATTTGTACTTATTGGAGTGGGTGATGGTGATTATGGCACGAATTAAATGAGGCTTAAGAAGTAGTGGACTATAGTACAACGTAAGAGTTTGGCTAATGTATAAGTTGATCTAAATACAAGTATTTTATTAGTGATTTTAGCGAAGTCGGTATAAGAATGACGCTTAGATGAGTGATAGAGACAAGTGTACCACAAACAACCAAATTCAAGTATTTAGGATCGTTTATGTAAATTGATAGAGGTATTGACTATGATGTGGCTCACTACGCTTAAACATTGAACAAATGAAAAGCACTTGCAAACATGTTTGTGATAAGAGATCCTCAAATAAATTAAACTCAAAATTTTATAGGTTACACTTTAATCGACTATGAAATACTAAACTAATTGTTGACTAATAAAAAAATAAACATTAAAGTTAGATATAGCAGATAAGGATGTTCAAGTGAATGTATTGGCACACAAGGTATAATTGAATAAGAAATAATGTTTTAGGGATAGATTAGGATAACAGATTTTGAATAGAATAAAAGACTAAAAATCTAAATAGTTTTTAGTATGTGTTAAGTAGATAAATGATGACAATTGTAAAGCGCGTGGAAACCTTGCTATAGAAGGGAATGTGAGTAAAGACAAACAAAAGCTGACATTGGTTGAGTAGGTTTGATAGTATTGTTTAGAATTATACATCTTTTTGAACATGATTAGTAATAAAAGTTCTTGAAGATGTCAGATACATGTTAAGGATTTCTAGTGGAACGGATGGACGTGGTATTTGTTGAGGCTTCGTATCTTGACATGTATTGTATTTAAGTTTTCCTTTAGTCATAGGTGTTAGTGTTAGCTTCTTTCTAGGATTATCTCTATTATTAGATGTGCTTATAGTCTTAAGGTTCTCATTAGTCTTAGCTACTTTAATGATAGGGATTTTTATGACATCATGTTATATTACACAATAAATATAAAGAATTATTTATATGTTTATTGGAGTAGGTGATTGTGGCACGAATTAAACGAGGCTTAAGAAGTAGCGAGCTACAGTATAATGTGAAAACTTAGCTTAAAAAATAAGTTGATCTAAATACAAGTGTTTTATTAGTGACTTTAGTAGAGTCGGTAATAAGAATGACACTTAGATGAGTGATAGAGGTTAAGTGTACCATAAACAACCAAGTTTAAGTATTTTAGGATCGTTTGTGTAGAGTGATCGTGATATTGACTATGATGTAGCTCATTACGTTCAGGCATTGGACAAGTGAAGAGAAGTTGCAGATGTGTTTGTGATAAGAGATCCTCAAAGAAATTAAACAGAAAATTCTACATGTTATAATGCAGTCGACTATGAAATCCAAAACCAATTGTTGACTAATAAAAAAGAAACAAACATTAAAGTTAGAGATAGCATATGTAATTGATAGATTAGGATAACAAGGTATAACTGAATAGGATATAATGTTTTAAGGGATAGATTAGGATAACATAATTTCAATAGAATAAAGGACCGGAAATCTAAATGGTTTTTAGGTTTGTGTTAAGAAGACACATGATGACTTTTTGTAAAACGCATGAAAACCTTACTATAAAAGAAAAGAGGAGTAAAGACAGACAAAAATTGATATTGGTTGAGCAGGTTTGGCAATATTGGTTAGAAGTACACATCTTTAAGGACATGATTAATAATAAAAGTTCTTGGAGATGCCAGATAAATGTTAAGGGATTTCTAGTGGAACGGATAGACGTGGTATGTGCTTCGTATCTTGACATGTGTTGTGCTTAAGTTTTCCTTTAATCAAATGTGTTAGTGTTAGCTTCTTTCTAGGTTTATCAATAATGCGCTTATAGTCTTAGGGTTGCCATTAGTCTTAGCTACTTTAATCATAGAGATTTTTATGCCATCATGTTATTTATTATTTGCTAGTGATAAATTATGTTATGATACTGGTTTTGGTATCCAATGTGTTCTATATTTTCCATAGAAAGAAGCCAAAAATTGTATTGAATGTTTAATGGACTATTTTATTTTATGAAATAATGTTTGTGTTCATTTTGTCGTTCCAACACCCAACTATTTATTTAAACTATTTATTTATCTCTATGAGTAGCCTCTTTAATGTCCAACATGCTTCTTCTTTACCTCAAATTACGTTTGCATTTGTATCGCACAAATTAACGTGTCTTAGACTATTTTTGTGCTTTTTTGTTCATTAGTTTCATGGTTAGTAAAGTAAAAAGGAAAATACGGGAAAAAGCATTAACAAATAAACCAAGAAACCGGTTGTAGGAGCAACCCCGTTTCTAGGTATGTAGTAGTGTCATAAGAATATTATATCCTTGTCCGAATCCATGACCAAATTGATTTAGAGGTCATTATCAATGTAATTAATCTCAGATTCCACGGTTTGGAATAGTCCCATGGCGAATATGAAATAATGGAAGGAAGGGTTCTCAAGTTTGAAGTAGGCCTACTTTTGATAATATAGGAGAACCATTTGGTAATATCTTAATGTCATATGAAGAATCTTGTAGGGATGATGATCTCTCAGGATGTAGGGTGTGCTTACTTGTAAAAAAAACTAGCAACATATTAAAAAGAAGATACAAATTAAGTGGAAGAATGAGCTGTTGAATGTTTGGTTGTATTAGGAAACTGCATTTTAATCCCCCAATTTCATTGATGAATGATACTAAAAAAGATGGGTTTGTATTTGTATATGCCGGCGGGAGTTAACAGATGGATTTCGGCCACCTCACTTAGGCATCAGAGAAAGAAAAGTCACCATTGGAACCATCCAACCATCATCGAGTCACTCATTATCTACCGAATTGATCTCATACAAGAGATCATACAAATACTTGATAGTACAGTACAACAAGTGGTTCCTTTAAACTTTTCTCCCCCGCAAGCCATTCTTCTCTTTAAAACTTTGTGAATTCTTTGTTTAAAATTAAAAAACTTCCAAAATGCAGTAAGCAATATACAAACACTAAAACTCCATTTCACTTTGATCATCAATTGACATCCTTCTTTTAAAGGCAGCTCTCTTTATAAACTTTTTCCCACAGTCAGGAATACCTTCATCACCGCTTAGCATCCTGTAAATCTGCATCCATATCAAACCAACAAAATAATGAAAACAGTTGATAATTCAAATTAAACAAGTTTAAGAAATTTTGAAAAGATGAAAGTTAAACAAGTTTTTATAACAACCTTGCTCATTTTCGTACGTTCAGTTGGATCTTGATTGATGCATTGAGAAGCAATCCATACCAAATCATTCAGCTGCTCTAGGTCACAGGCACCGTCAAGATGAGGATCCACAAGTTTTTCAAGGTTTTTCTCATTGATCAAAGGTTTAGCCTGCAAGGAATTAAATTAACAAGTTGGTTGGTTTGTGGTTAAGAGAAAAAATAACCATAGTTAGTTTTCGGGTTTGCATTTGTAAGAAGACAAACATACCCACATAACTAGACTCTGTTGTGCCTCATCCAAAGCAGGATGCCCAGTGATGATTTCTAATACAAGGACTCCATATGCATACACATCAGTTTTCTCATCAACCAAACCATTCATGAAAACTTCAGGAGCAAGGTAGCTGTAGTTTAGTAAACAAGTTTTCAGTTAATTAAAAAGAAAAACAAACAAATAAAGTATAAAAAAACAAATACATAAATAAATAAATAAATAAATAAATAAGTAAATAAATAAATAAAGAAAAACAAGTTGCGTACCCAAAAGTCCCTTCAAATTGTGATACAGTGAGGTGTGTCCATTGATCTGGTAGCCACTTAGCCAGCCCAAAATCAGAAATCTGTAGTAATAACCAAAGTTAAAGCATCAAAATGAAGTACATATGCAATGACAAATTAGAAAGTAAAAGTTTGTTGGTAATTTCAAGTCATATGGATTACCCGTGGTTCAAAATCCTGTGAAAGCAAAATATTAGCTGCCTTTATATCCCTATGAATGATTCTGCGCTGACAGCCCTCGTGAAGATAAGAAAGACCAGATGCAGTGCCCAATGCAATGTTATATCTGGTTCTCCAATCAAGTTTCTTTTTCTGATCTGAATGTTAAGATACGGATTGAGAAGATCATTTAAGATTTCTCTTTGAACAATGTAGTTTTCGTATTCATATTTGACACAATCAACCCAAATTGGCCCAGTTCAGGTCGTAAAAAAAGCTACCCAATTGACCTGTTACCTGGCCCATCCATCTACTTAGAGTAATTAAGAACTAACCAGAAAGAAGAGAAGCTAAGCTCCCATGATGGGATAGAGGAAGAACAAGGTGCATGCCACCCTCGACTCCATAGCCAATAACATTTGAAATGTTTGGGTGGTTGACATGAACAAGGATTCCAAGTTCAGATAAAAAATCTGAAGTCATTTCTTCAGGTGTACCTCTGATTAGTCTTTTTACTGCTATCATTTGTCCATCTTGCAAATGACCCTTGTAAACTTCCGAATAACCTCCCTCTCCAATTAAGTTTTCTTTGCAACATCATAGAAATATATTAGGCTGTTAGCTAAAATGATATTATTTTTATAATTAGACTTTTTAGGCCATTTAGCATAATGAGATCTGTTCAAATGTATATGTATTTAATTATGTCCAATGCAGTAAATTAAGTGTCACAACAACCTGCTGCTCTCATAATGTTTTTTTTTTTGTCACAGTAACATACAAATGGCATAGATGTATCAAATATAATTAATGCAAAAAGAAACAAAAGTTCACGACTTCATAGCTAGTATATCAGTACAGGCCATTTAACATAATCAGTCGCATCTCAGTATAAAACTAATTAATTGAAAATTCAAATGAAAAGAAAAATATAATCCATTGTCAAAATAGCTTGTAAGAGGTGTATCTGTTAGCAAAGAAAACCAATAATTTTGTTGGATTTTTCTTTTCAAGTATCTGTTTCACTTGTTTGGTAATATATCTATGTTCAGAAAATGACATTTTAAAAGCATTTATTCACAAAATTTAACAAAATAAAAGTAAAAGCTCAATGCTTTTCTAAGAGCTAATTGCATAAAAAGGTAATCACATTGGGTCAACTCTATTTCATATATCAATTTTTCTTTTTAAGATGAAGACTATAAAACTTTTATTTTTACATAAAAAGCCTCAAAATCAGTTGGTCACCAGAATAGGAAGTGTTTCTTATCTTCTTTATAAAAGTTCCCTGTCTTTTACTAGAGCAATATGTATTCTATATTAGTTCTATCTCATGGTCTTCAATGTAATTACTTATAGTAGCAAAACTTGTTTATAATGCATTGTTTGTAAAAGTCTTGTCATTAACAAATCCAAAGGGGCATGTAAGCAAGTCCCAAAAAATAAGGCAAGTTATAGAATTACAAGTAGAGTTGATGTTGAAAATGAAAAACTTTGAAAGCATAATAGATAAAGTTATAAACAAACCACGACTAAAGTTGTTGGTTGCATCTTTGAGTTGTGCGAGTGAATAATTTGTCCACGAAGCCTCAAAACAATACAATTCAGCGTCTAATTGGGAAGGCAATTCTGGGATGCTCTGCATGAGCTTCTGACTTTTTTTCTTAGTCAGCCTCTTAATCGAAGGGAGGCTAGGAAGGCCAGAATTAAGCGTATGCAAGCTTGTCGAGGGTACCTTCGTTAACTTCCATAAGTATCCACATATTTGTCTAGAATGAGTTTTTGAATCAATTTGAGCTACTAAATCTGAAAACCCAGATCTAGCAGATGATGCATCTGCAGAATCAGAGCTCGTAGGCGTTGCTGGTTCATTTTTACTTTTAGCATCCTCAACATTCCTTAGCGGTGAATCATCGGAATCATCATCAACCTTATCTAAAAAGCTAATTTTCAGCAATTAATGTAATAGAAAACTTTAGTCATGCAAGAAACATTACATCTAAAATTCCAATCACATCTTATTAAAAAACAAATTTCTCAAGAAGTTTATGCATTTCTGTTCATCTAAGGTAACAGAAGCCAGAAAAGAAATAGATTGCAGTTAAAGGCGGACCATTCTTTTTCACCTTCAACAGAAATTGGAACTGAAGAATCAGAGAAAAGAATTCTGTTATTTCCAACGGCAAATATAACCCCTTCCTTCTTCTCTTCATCAGCCATCTCTTACTGAAGACAAACACAAAAAATCCATCAACAAAACGTCAGAAATTAAAAAATTAACACGAGTCAATTTCTCAAAAACACACAAAAAACTTCATGATGATTGCGTAGACGATGAACAAACAACATGATTACCGAATTAAAAACCTAACCTACCCTATTTCAACGTTATTAAACCTAGCCTAATTCATAATACACAAAATCGACTAATTATATGCGATGAAGGCGTGACAGATCTTACGAGGTTAATGATGTGAAATTGAAATATGATGAACATATGATAATGAAGATTAACATGAGATATTCGTCTTCGATAACGAAATTTGAAGAAGATTTGAAGAATTTAACATGATTGAATGAATAAATTATGATTTATACCTTGAGGAATCTGAAGATATGAGTTGATACACCATGAAGATCCAGATCGATATCAGAACGAGAAACTTCCATCAGAAAAATGCGAGAGAAAGAGGGAGATGAAGGAGACATGGGGAAATAGTGGTGTCTCCCGCCCCCATCATTCTTTTTAAAGTTAATTGCAATATGGTCCTTCAACTACTTTGAAAGTTTCAATTGTTAAGAGCCTCAAAACTCTACACGTAAATTCGATAAAGTAGACCAAATTGTGTTGAGCTAAACCATAGTCGATTATATTTATCCAGTGTATTGTTCTATTTATTGGATAGTTTGTTGGTCATGTCAGTTGGAATGTGATACATCAAACAATGATGATAAAAAATACAAGCTGAATAGATACCGTGATACTAATGAATAAAAATTGAATAAATAGACATCCATTTTAGTCGTGCCAGGTCTATTCCATACTAGCTTTTACCATATTGCATAGTTGATGGCTTAATTCTTATGTTCTCAAATATTAAGCTTCAATTTGGTCTAGTCCGATTTATAGCGCTACATAAAATTACTCCGTTTAGCTCTTTAAGGATTTGTTTGGTTTTATTTGTTGTTTTTGTTTCTATGTATGTGTATTTACTTGTAAGATATTCTTGTTAAAGGACTTGTATTTGATGAGGGATTGGGTATTGTTGGTGAAGAAGTGCTTTGTAGGAGAAACAAATGTTGGATGGCTTAAGTTAATAACAAAATATGTTAATGAAGGATGTTTGATTATATAGGCGTATTTTAGAAGGTAGTAATTGATAATTACCTGTTTATAAATTTAAAATTCTTTTACTATGCATTTGACTGGTTCAACTTTAATAGCTTCTTCCAGTTTGTTGACATTTCACATTATTAAGGTGGCAATTGAATTTCATATCCTGTCATCAAATTTGCCATGAATTTACCTTTGATTCAACATTACATTAGTATTTCCTGTAAATCAGAAAAAAAAACAGCAGTAGAGGTAGCAGCAACAGTAATTAAACTATTTCTCGTTTTCAGTAGTTTTTGAGAACTAAAAATCTTGCCATACACTTGACGACTTCATCACTAACTTCATATGAATTACAAATTGTGAAAAAAAGAACATGTAGTCCTATTAGTGGACATTACGAGCAATTAGTCCCTCAAAAATTACGTAAAGGTCCTTGTTTTCTGGTCCAAATATTTCATCCGCTGTGCGTAAAGTATCCTACGTGACCATAAAATGAAGCAAAGAAATATTAATCGATTTGTGGGTGACTTAAAGTGGATGAATGCAAAAATATTTATGTACACGTACCTCCTTGCTTTGCTTGTGGGAGTTTAATTCCTTGACATTCGCTAAAAAGGCACTAAACTGCTCATATGATAATCTTCCCCTGATGAATGTAAAAGAAAATATACATGCTTGTTCAATTCACGTCAACACCATTATGAACGAGAGAGCAAAAAATGTAATTTTAGCATGAATTTGGTCAAAACAGAAACAAAAGTCCTGCAGTTTTCATGGAATGGAGGGAAAGGTTGAGGAAATGATTAAAAGTTAAAAGATGTAAGTGGGGACACTTTAGTGTCATGATTCAAACTTCAAATCATATTTAGAAGTTGCTTAGATAGTATGCAAGTTTAATAAATCAAATTTCATAAAGAACCCACTTATGGAAGGATATTTAATCCATTAGAATTAAAGTGGTAGCATGTTACCTCACTTGTCTGAAAAATTCTTTACCATCCACTCGAGTCCGTCCTAAAACAAGCACAAAGGGATAAACATCAGCTCATCTTTATAATGGTTTCATTTGCTTTCCATTTAGGTTTTCTTTATATGTTGTTGACTATTTCAGGTCAAAATGTCATTGGATATTGCTGTGATATAAATGCAGGTTAATTATGTTGTTATCCAGCATTCGCACCTGACATGGACCCATATGGGCTTGAGGTTGCAGATGAAAACGCAGAAGATCTGTCATCAGACATGCTTCTTGCGGTCGAAAAAGAAATAGAGTGCCTTCTTGGAGAAACTGGCTTAGATGTTCTTTTAGGGGTTCCGGATGCAGATAGGCTTGGAAAGGATCCTGGTGGCGTTAGCCGAGGCGTGCTTGTTTTTGATGCCAACAGCAGACCCGATGATGAACCATAAGTTCTGGAGGCTGATTAAGAAACTCTGTCAATCAACCACGAATAATTGGAGAAATTAAGATCACTATGGAATCATCTATGTTATTTACCCTCTGTCACTGCCTCATCTTGATTGGGATTTTGTACATCTGATGACTGACTCGTTATTGTGGACTCGCTAGAAGGTGATGGTGGCACAGTTTCATCATTTTCTACAAAAGTAAAATTAATATTGTCATATAAAGCTCTTCTTTGAAATATAAATACCAGTAGTGAAACCAGATACTAAATAACCTCCAGCAATTGACTGAGATGATAAGCTTGTATGCTTTGGCACATTTGGTGCAGCAACCACAGGGTTCCTAGCCTGCAATCCAATAAAGAACTTGAATAAGATGGTTATTCTTAAACCATAAAAGTGATCTTTTATCTATCTAAACTCTTTAAAGAAGTTACTCACAGAACTTCCGTCTTCATCTTGAAGTGACATCATGAGCGTCTTCCTGAAGCTCTCCAACTGCATTAGTTAGAAGAATAAAATTCAATTAAAGTGGGAATCAAAGTCAGTTACTGGCATCCTAATCCAAAATCAATAGATTCTTTACTAAATTGACAGATATTAGCAACTGAAGCACTTGGTTGTGCATTTCTACCAACAATCAAGATGAAATCAGTTTGATCTTAAACATAGATACTGGATTTCCCTACTACCAGATTATAATTAGGATAAAATATTCAACAAATTGTGTATGCATTCACATTAACTGCAATTATCTTCTAGAAAATCAGATTCATAGACATTAGAAGAACCATACAAACTGCAACTATCTTCTAGAAATCAAATCAATAATATCACTGTTTTTCACGACCGGATCGGACCGGCCGGTCCGACCGGTTCGACCGGAGATCGGTCCGGTGGCCGGTCCGGTTCGCTACGATTCGTTTTTGAGGGGTCGAACCGGCCGGTTCTTCCTGAACCTGTGGTCGGACCGGTTTTTGAATTTTTTTTCTTTTTTTGATTTTAATAAGTAAAAACGGGGTGTTAAACAATAAATTAGTGTGTTTGATATACAAAATATATTTAAGTTTTATATATAACTATAAAATATATATAAAAATCATATATAAATTACTTATATTTAACTATATATAAATATAATTAAAATCTAGTTAAATCCGGTCCAACCAGTAAGGCGTCCGCTTTGACGTCCGATTCGATTTTGAAAACATCCAATAATATCAATCCTCAATCCCGATTATCATAAAGTCCCAAAACACAACATAAATCCAGTAAGCCAAATCAGAGACCAAACTTCATTCTCAATCTGTCGATTAGTAGAACTATGCAAACGGATTCCGATACCTCAATTCAACAAATAAAATGCACATTCAACTAACATGTGTTCAATTACCTTCGCAACATCACGATTGAGCTTCTTAACTTGCTCCGAAAGCGACGCATTCTCCTTCACTAGCATCTCCTAACAAAAACTCCAAAATCATTCAGAATTTCGATCAAAACATCCACTAGACTTAAACAAATCAGTTAAAAGCGTAAACATCTCACTTTCTCCTCGTCAGCGCGGGAAAGCTTATCAACAACATCCGACAGAGCAATGGTAAGCGAGTTAATCTGATTCTGGAGGTCGTCAACAACGAGGTCCTTATCGGTGAGTTGTTGACGGAGGACGGAGGATTCGGATTCAAGAGCAGAGATTCGCGTGAAGAGCGCAATGGAGGTGATTTTGCGTGCGAAATCAAGCTGCTCAAATGGATCTGAAGGTAGCACCTCCATCACCTCCGGTGGAAGATCGAAGGTCGTCATGGTGTTCTTCAGTTGCAGAATTGTAGTGTGAAGACTGAAGAAGATGTGTTAAAAGAGTTTATAAGGCTGAAATGGAAAGAGATAAGAAGGGCTTTTCACAAAGTTTGGTTTATTATAATAACATACAAGTATAAAACATAAAGTCATAACTTTATGTTTATTTATTTTAGGGTAAATTACATCAATCAATTCTAAATTTTGCCTTAAATTTCACTTTTTATCACCGGCGGCATTGAAAAATTACAGATCTAATCATAAGGTTTGAAAAAAACGTAACAGTATTTGTTTCTCATCCTGTTAAAAAGGTCTGTTAAACAAAAATAAAATAATCGTTTTACCCTTTGTATTAAATGAACAAAAACTAATTTAAAACTAAAAAACTTAAATGCATGAGACTCACCTCACATTTTTTCTTTTTCATCATTTTCCTTTCATCACCACTCAAACCCAACTTAACCGCCACCATCAAGTTCACCACTCCTTGTAACCACCATCACACACCCCTATCTACTCCATCACGCGCCTCCATATCCATCAGCACTACCCACTCACCCCACATTTCTTCTTCACCGGAGTACAATCCACCTCGTCACATGTCGTCGGCATGCCCGACCACCATCTGCAGCAGCCCTAAACCCTTCCCTTCCTTTTTAGTTGTTTGTAATCGGAGTTGCAAGTGGTGGTGGTGGTGTGTTCGTATCAAAAATTTGTGTAGTGGATTAAATGGAGTAACATTAAAGTGAGAAATAAAATCGGTGGTTGTGGAGGTGGTGGTAGGGATGGGAGTTTGTAGTGGTGGTTAGGTTGAAGAAGAAGAAGGGGGTGGGGGTATAGGTTACATTTGTTGTATGTTAATTTAATAATTCTTTTATAAAAGATAAAATGGTAAAATAGTCGGTTATCACACAATTGACGGATCTTTTTAACAGCCGTTAAAGCGATGAACGAAAATGGTTACGTTTTTTCAAATTTTAAAATTAAACCTGTAATTTTTCAATGTTAAAGATAAAAGGTGAAATTTAAACAAATCCATGAAACGATTCATATAATTTACTATTTATTATAGTTTGAAAATATGTTGATAGTTATAACCATGGGACCTGTTAATGTTTTGTTACCAATTTAGTTGGATACCGTTTGTTGGACATGTGGTATATAGGACAAAAATCTGCTTTATGTTAGGTCTTTATAGTTTGTAGTGTTATTGTAGTAGTAAAGCGTTATCATATAGGAAGACACGTTAACACTGTGTAGTGTGTACGTAATAATGAAAAGTGGATGTAATGGTGTGATAATAATTAATAACCACATATTTTTCAATGATGGTTTAATACTTAATAATTATTTTTAAACAAATTTATATCTTAACAAATTAAAAAAATCACTAATATAATATTTAATTTTTCAAACCATTACAACATAACTATAAGCACAAAAGAAAAAAAAACTAATGATAGCATTTCAAACTTCAAAATTTCTCCATAAATGTTCGATCAAATCGACTTTAAGGCAACCATGTGCTTATTTGTTTTGTATATTCATACAATTTTGTTTGTCTTTGTTCTCCATTGAGCTTTACCATTAGAGGTGTTTAAAAATATGATACTTGAAAATGTTATACACTGGATTTTAGTATTTAAATTTGAAATCGAAATTTTGGATATTCGAATTCTAAAAAGAATTTGCATTATTTAATAGTTTTTATATAAAATTAATAATTTTATTAAAAAAGTTTTAGGATATTTGAAGTTTCTAAAAAATATCCAAAATGTGATAACCCTAAAAATTTAAGATTAAACAAGTTATATATAAGTAAAATTCTCATTTATGATACTCATTATTTAACTAACTTTTTTATGAATTATATATATATATATATATATATATATATATATATATATATATATGTATATGTATGTATGTATATATGTGATACGTATGCATGGTTGCATGCATGCACAATTTTTATGTGTGCATGTATTCATATGTATAAGTTCTTGATACCAAGTACTACATGATCAAATATCTTAACTTTATGGCATCCAACATACACCAAATAAATCAAAATACAACCCAATCAAACACCACAATACAAAGATATCATCAAGGAAACTTAATATCAACACAAAAACCAATCAAACCTTTAACACCTAAACCTCAACATAAGCATAACCTAAGCTCTAAACTCGGTTCATTAGAACAATAAACAAACCCGATCAAACATACTAAACCTTAGTTAACCATGCATTTAATAACTTGATGACTCACATACTCCATTACTCGACACCTAGCATCACCAAGACACCAAGGATGTCTACAAATCCGCCACATAACACCCTAAGGAAACCAACTAACCCAAGCTATATTGCCAATTCACTACCCTAAGTCTAGAGCTAATCATGACTAACCCCTTTATATCTTTCACCTCTCGGTCGATGGAACACACCACAACCACATACCATCTCGACCGCCACCATCTTCACTACTAACACCACCCCGTAAACCATAAGAAACTACCACCATCTCCACCCCACGCAGTTATTATAACCACCTAAACACCAACAACTTCAACCATTGGAGATTAAGCCCAAGGAGGATCATTCCAGCCGGTTTATCAGGAAAGAAGCTACCATCAACTACCTTTCACCATCTTCCATTATTAAAAATCAAGGTTTAACTAACTAAGATTATAAGTTATATGTGTTTAAACAAACACATATCAACCCTTTTGATTAGAACTTGAAAGTTTTTTACTAAACTTTACAAATCACTTAATTTTCATTCAAAAATCAATGAGAAGGTTTGAGAATCTGAAAAATATGATAAAAACATAAAGTAAAAAAAAGATTGCAATAAAGGGTTGAAATTATGTGAAATCTTGGTAAATTTGATACACTACTTAAATGACTGTGATTGTGGAAATAAAATGATAAATGTGTTAGAAATATTAAGGATTGACATTCTGCAAATTTTAACACAATTACTATAGGTAAAATAATTTATATGAATTGTTTGAATAATTAAGCGAAAATAACCAATTGGAAGAACTGAACCTGCTGAAAGGCTGAAAATATTATATGATTAATCTTATTTTTTATGGGACCTATATATTAATTTTCAGAATCTAACTCGAAGTAATGTTTAAATTACACATTTTAGAAGAATCTGTAAATCAAAAATCAAGAAAAATACTTAAAGAATGAGATAAATTATGAAATATTTATAAAAAGCATATTAGTTATATTGGAATGGTTTGTAAGAAATCCATAATTTTTGGACATATTCTGCTATTTTTAACCAATTTTGACAGAATGCTAAAAATTATTAAAAATAGTTTTTTGATGATTTAACACCTCAAGAAATTACGAGACAATATATATATATTGATATGTAAATATTGATATATTTTGGTGAATTATGGAAATTCATGAGTATTTTTGTTAGTTTATTTAAATATTATAAAAATTCCAGAAAATAAACTGAAAATAATTAATATATGAAATTTTGACATATTTTAGCTGCTTTTTGGATATGTTTACTGTAAAAATTTCGTGGTATATATCTGATTATAGCTTCTATATTGATTTATATAATCTGAAATGCTAAAAAAATTAAAAAAAATATTAATTGTTTATAAATGTTTTTATAAGAAATCCATCAGAGTAAAATGTGAGACTTGTAGCCCTATTTTTGGTAACTAAAAGTTTTTAGGGGAAAAAGCATATTGTTTATGAGACTGATGCATGTATATAAGATTTTTGAGAAATATTGTTATTTATGTTGCAACCATTAGATCGGATGAGGAATCATTGAGTAATATAGGTAGCGCTACTTGGAAAATTATTTCCTATACCAATAGGATGAGTGTTGTGATGCTATATTACCTGATTTTGTGATTTATATTTGTAACAATTATGAATCACTTATGTTATAAGCAGGTTTGGTTGTAATCTTATTTATATTACATCAGTATATGTATTGTATTTAGAAATTAAACCTATGATCTCACCAACTATATGTTGACTATTTGAGTATGTTTTTTCATGAAATCATCATGTCTAATAGCATAATGTTCTCTTTTGATCTATATAATGGCTGGGGAGAAATCATGGGGAAAGTTTGTGTGAATCTGACTGTTAACCTCTATGATTTCAATGTATCGGTGGATGCTCATTTCCATCGTCTCTGAAGATGTAGTAGTTAGATATTATGTTTGTAATAGGATTGTATTATGTCAAATTTTGACTACTTATGATATGCAGGATCAGTTAATGTCACGTAACACTTTGTTTTTCTCTCAAATTCACTTGAACTACACTCGGATGAAAGGCAGAGTCTATAAGAGTTGATCACAATATAATACGTAGTAAAGAACACAAGAAGTAATTTTCAAGGTACTTTCATATATTGCTTCTCAACTCAAATGTTACAAGACTCTTACAAGCATATGTTTATAAGTTACAATGAGAAACTATATATAATACTACCTACAGCCGGATATACTTTGATACCAGCTGGAATCCTCTAACTAAAGAAAATACTACAAAGCTATAGTTTAAGGTATCTCAGATAAGACTTTATCTGAGATATGGTAGTCAGGACATGTCCCTGACTTAACTTTTGTCACCAACTAAATTTGGTAACTTGTACTAACATAAAAAGGTGAACAATGGAATAAAGTATGGTCAACTACATGGCTTTTTGAGAAAACGCCATGCAGTATCAGAGGTCTGTAGTGGAGTGTCAGAGACCATACTTATATCCACTGGTTCATAGCAGTGTCTTCCAAAGGTTAAATGGCTTCGGAAGAACAAGTACTTCCGAAGCCACTTATACTTCGGAAGAGGCTGCTTCTTCCGAGGCTTGAGAACTTCTTCTTTTCTTCATACTTCGGAAGTAGTCTTCTGATGTTTTATTCTGAGACTTGAACTTCGGAAGTATATGCTTTAACTTCAGAAGTAGAGTTTGTCTTCGAAAGTTGCTCTTTCACTTTGTCTTCGGAAGAACTCTACTTTCTTCGGAAGTTCCACACTTGGCTTCGGAAGCCTTTGTAAGTAGCACCAAAATATGATTAAGTGATTTGGTTTTGGTTGCACCAGCCGTCTTCTTGATCCAACAAACTCCCCCTAGGCTGATGCTACCAAAACCTCACTTGTTCTGCTCCTCAAAACTTTCAGCACTAAAGAAAGTAAGTATTTATCAGTTTCCTTGTTCTTCCCTGATGTGGTGCTGAGAAGGTTGTAAAAATCTTTAGTTGACAAGAACTCCAATCTATCACCCTGAATGATATATACCCTTTGTTGTGCCCCTATGAAAATATTTAGTTGATGGGAACTATAATCATATTCCCATCTAACTATAGGTTCCAATTCAGGACCTTCCACCATCTGTAGAAAGGTTGTGCCCTTGGTGGGAGATCTATCCTTGTCTTCCTTTCTTCTCAATCTCAACTCTTCTTCAATCTTAGCTTTTGTTGTCAACTCAGCCAGATGAAGACTGATGAGATGATTCTTGATATGAGCAGCAGTTTCAGAGTTGGAGGGGTTAGAGAATGGTTTCTCTGCTAACTTAACAATATCAAATCTGCTAGAGTGTAGCAGAGAGGTGGCATTCAGCCTGTTAACTTCACCATTCTCTCTTTCCACTATAAAGTTATGAGTAGCTTCATCGAACCTCCACTGGAGTATATTCTTTCTAGGCACAAACGACTAGGAATCTTATCCTCTTTCCTTGTATCCAGTAGAGTCATCAGCTTCCTTCTTAGTTTCTTTTTTTCATCATTTAATGATTCTGAGTTGATACATAGAAGTACTACAGCCTGGTCTAGTGTTCCTCTGGGTAAATCAAGAAATTGATCTCTTGTGAGGGAACGTGAAGATCCATCAACAAAGGTTAGTTTGATGGAGTCTTCCTCACAGGAGATATCGCTCAGGGTTGTGCATTTGATAAGCCTATTCTTGATCCTTTTAAACTCTTCTAGAGAGAGATGTTTAGAAGGTTGAGGGGATGGCATGGAAGGTTGTTGGGTAGGATGAGGTGGAGTGGTTCGGGTAAGTGTTTTGGGTTGAAGGATGGGTAGTTTGGGTGGTTGAGGAGATGAAATGGATGAGGGTAAAGGTGTGGGTTCAGGAGTGTAAGGTTCAGTTTTGATGGTGAAGGGAGAGGGAATTAGTTCAGGTTGGGGTTGAGTGGTTGGTGTGAAGATTATCCCCTGTACCTTTCTGTACATTTCTCTTCTTTTTCACAAACGAATATCAACCTTGATCTCACTGACTATTCGTTGGAGTGTCCTTTCAGACATGGGACCCACCTGCCTTCCAGATAAGCCGTGAGCCCGAAGACAGTCTTTCATCCAGGCTTTGTCACCTATCTTCCTGGTTGCAGATGCCCTTGCTTCTTCTTCCTTTTTCTTCTTTTCCTTCAACTTTTCTCTTGTAGCCCTGTAACATCTTGTATTTTTGGTTAATAGAATGTTAGCTTCGTTTATTCTCACATGGTTTATTATTAACAATTATGAAATTCAAGTGTTATTCGTGTTTATTCTTTTAATTATCATTAGGTTATAATGTATGAATGTTAAAAATAAAAATATTAGAGAATATTATAGTAATAATAATAATACTAATAATAGTATTAATACAATAGTAACAATGATAATAATAATAATGATAATAATAATAATAATGCTAATAATAAGTTATAAAAGTTAACTAGTGAAATTATATAAGGTTTAGTTAAGTTCAAAGGGCCTTGGTGTCAATTTAGAAACTTAAAAAAAATAAAGTTAGTACATGAAATATTAACAACTAAATTACAGGGACTATAAGTGTAATTTTCTGAAGGTCCCAAACCAAAACTCCCTCCCTCCCGCAATTCTGGCGAGACGCCGACGACATCTCCGGCCAAGTCTGGTGAGCTCCTAAACCCAACCATAACCGCCAAATTTGATGCCAAATCTATTTTAGTCACACCCTAAAACCGATTCGAACACTTTATGAGCCATAATTCGAGATTAAAGGTGTCGATTGGGCTTGGAAACCGTTCGACA
>BJCM01274676.1:0-11938 GCA_018326385.1 Flaveria bidentis | reverse complement strand
GTTTGGGGGTTGTTTGCAAATATGGAAACTTGATTGAGAAGTTGGTGCATAAAATGTTAACTGTTAAAACCACAGGGACCAAACGTGTAAATCACAAAACCCAAACCCCCATTCCATTTTCACTCCCGCAATTCCGGCGAGATGCCGGTGACATCTTCGGCCAAGTCCGGTTAGCTCCTAACCGAACCATAACCGCCAAATTTGATGCCAAATCGACTCTAGTCACATCCTAAAACCAATTCGAACACTTTATGAGCCATAATTCGAGATTAAAGGTGTCGATTGGGCTTGGAAACCGTTCGACATCAACACGTTAACCGTTCGTTTATTAAACACTAATAATAATCAAATTAACTCAACCTAAGCGTACGTTTATCTAACTCTAATCGATTGCAATCACCAATTTCACCTGGAATCAACACAAACATCCCCTTCGATTACTCCTTTTCATCGCGACCTGCTACACAATCGAACACTACTTTCGGGATTTCAATACCTGAAATTGTTAGAGGGCTTTTAATCCAGATCACCATACGAAGCTACCCACGAGTTTAATTTGATTTCCATCATCGTTTTCATACGTGTTGAGTCCTGTCGTAGTCGCGGCTTGTTCATCACGTGTTTATATCGAGTTATTCAACAACACAGGTAATTAAATATATGTACTTACATGATTTCTGTTGGGGAACGAAAGCCCTAACATTAATTCGTTTATCATACACGAATTGATCCTCAATTTGGGGTCCGATTGATCTAAGGTTTATAGGAAATTGGGGGATTTAATTGAAGTTGGTTTTTAAGAATAAGAAGTTGATTTCTATCACGGTTGAGAGCCTTGGTTCACTGCTAATGTATTTGTAGCTTAAATTTGAGGTCCCGGGTTCGAACCCGGGCACCCTCAAGTCATTTTTTAGCCTTTTTGGGATTAAATTAGTTATAGAAAAAATTTATTAAATATAAAAATAACTTCTATAAACTTCTAATTTTTGTAAGATTATTTAAATATTTTCAGTAAATTTATTCTTGTAAAACATTTTAACATTTCATTTAAAAAAATAATAATTACAAATGTTATAACTAATACATTTGCAAAATGTATATATATACATATACATATACATATATATAAATTTATATAATAAATTAATTATTAAATTATTATTGGACATCATGTTTCTTTGATTAGAGATTTATCATGTCAATTATAGTATTCAAACATATTTTATAGTTAAGAAACACAAGTTATATATACAAAAGATTTTATCCCTTTAAAATTTTATAAATGGTATTTCTTTTATCGAACAAAATATAAATAAAGGTTCACAAATTTTATTTACAAAGACCCCCAAACTCTAATACCCTAGTTCGCGTTAAATCATTAACCTTATATTTCACCTAAATCTTGTAATATATATATATTTAGGTACCTCGTGAAGGTTTACGTTAGAACGACGTTTATTATTACTTAATCATCATCATTTATATACTTAGTTGCCAAGTGAGTTTTCCTTGCCCCTTTTATATTTTCACACTAATTTGGGGTGAAACATGATACTTATTCACATACACTTGTAAACGCTTAAACTTGTAAGCACTTGCAATTCATATTTTTGTCATGGTTATTTGTGTGTTGTAAGTGTTTATATGAGATACATATTTTTGTTTGCAACCATTAACTATTGCTAGCTTGTCGATGTCTTAGATCTTTGGGCCTGACAAGCCTATTTGGTGCTAAAGCCGATGTATTGCCAGCTCCTGATGACGCATGCTTGTTCATCATGGGAACCAAATACACTTAGCCAATCATATTTACTTGTAATCAAGTCGAGGTTTGGTTGTAACGATATGTGTTCTACAACCTTACTAACTTATAACCTATGACATTAATTGCTACTTGTAACCTTGTTATATTATGTATGAAAACCTTGGAAACTCATCAACTTTTAGTTGACCTTTTATTTTTATCATGTTTTAGGTAATCCTCAAGTTTAAAGTGATCTTTTGAAGCTTGCAATAATCTAGGACTTGGACCTAGTTAATGAAATAAAAAGATTATGTTTTGTTATGTTATGTTTGAACTTATTTCATGTTTGAGACTTATGTTTGTAATTTTTTTGAAACTTATAATTTTAATATTTACATTTAAATATAGCATTATGTGACTGTGAACAATCTTAACCCTCACATCTCGATGATTCCACCGTCAAGGTTGGGGTGTGACAGATTGGTATCAGAGTCCATAACTATAGGGATTTAGGTTATTTGAAATGGTGACCTAGGCTATAGTTTATGCATGAACCTTATAGAATAATATTATTATTCTTGTAAAAATATATTTTTTGCATGCTACATAATGTTATGCCATACTTATATGCAACTTGATGCCTTAGCATAGGATTGCCTTATAATTGTTAAAACTTTGTTACTTGTCTCTCTAAACTTATCCTTGACCCTTTAACTCTCCCCGACAAATGAAACTTCTTAAGCTTATTCTCGACGACACGTGGAATTGTATACTTATGCTTATGACTTGGATCTTTAGACTTATGTCTAATCTATGAAAATGTCATCATGGTTTTGATTTCATGAACCTAATAAATTTGTGTGACTGATAGACACCTGTATCCTAGTTTTCCTGGCAAAAGGCCCTCGGGCTAAGGCAAGCATATCGCATAAATCCTACGGGACTATTTATGCTTACCTGGGGATTTCTGGGATGAGTGATAAACTATGGTCAACATACACAAGTTTCTAAGGCGAATCGGTCAATTTACCTTGACGTGTCAACGTTTCCAAATGGTAATACGTTACCAAATGGAACCATTCCATGTGCCTTACAACTCTTGACTTGTCCTTGTTTAAAATATACTCCTTGTATTCTTTTTTTCGTGTCTAACTCATTTTTCATATTCCAGCATGTCTCGTCATCATGGAAAGCGTGGAAGTTCCGATCGTAAGCTAGCCACCATGATTGCTCGGCAAATGGCTTCTGTCATCCCGACCATGGTTGTTGAACTCAATAGCACCTTAATGACCAACTCTAGCAACAATGGGAATGGTCTAGGGGAGAATAGTGCTAACCAAGGACGCAACAACCAAACTTGTACCTTCAAGCATTTTAGCTCTTGTAAGCCTACTAGTTTTAGTGGCAAGGAAGGAGCCACTGGTCTTCTTGAGTGGTTCGAGAGCATGGAGAACACTTTTGTCAACTGTGAGTGTCCCGATGAACTCAAAGTTCGTTATGCCACTAGCATGCTCCAACAAAGGACACTTACCTGGTGGAACAGCGAGAAAAGAAACCGTAGTCCTGAAGTTGTGTTGGCACTTACTTTGGAAGAGTTCAAGAACATCGCCATCGCGAAGTTCTGCCCGAGAAGCGAACTACAAAAGTTGGAGGAGGAGTTTTGGAACTTGAAGTAAGATGGTGGTGACCATTTGGCCTACTCAACTAGCCATCATGAGTTGAGTATACTACTGCCCTATATGGTCAACATTGTCCCCCACAACATTGAGTAGTTCATAAAGGGTGTACCACCCCAAATTCAAGATGTTATGGTGGGTAGCCTACCCACAACTTTGGAAGAAGCCATTACTATCACCGCTCAACTCACCGAGAACCATATACGAACGGGCACCATGTCTGTGAAGGGTGCAAAGAAGGTAGAGAAGATGGCTACCGAGGCTATTAAGGAGACCAAAGCTAAACCGTCTTACAACAACAACAACAACAAGAAGTGCAATTTCACACCGGCGCGCAACTATGTCGTGGCTGCACCCAAACAACCCCAAAGACAACTTGTACCTGCGGTTGCACCTGTGGCACAAGTGCCTGGGGCTAGGGCCCATGCTGGTCCTCAACCTATGTGCAACACCTATAGGTACCACCATCTGGGGAATCAACCATGTCGTATTTGTACCTTATGCGGTAAATATAGTCACTTTGTGGCGACTTGCCACCATGCACCTAACAACGCCGCCGTGGTCACAAACCATGTTTGCTACAACTGTGGGGAACCTGGTCATATCCGCCCATAATGGCATCGTCTTATGGGTAATGTTCCACAAGCCCGAGGACGTGCTTTCATCATCAACACAAATCAAGCACAAGCAAACAATGATGTGGTGAATGTTAAGTTAACTTACCTTTAACTTTTATGACCTAATTCTTTTCAAACATTACCTGTATCGTTAAATACCTTTAAAATTGAACAGGTATGTTCCTTATTAATAAAACTTATGCTACGTCCTATTTGATTCTGGAGCCAATAAGAGTTTTGTTTCATTAGAGTTTGAACCCATACTTGCTAAGCCACATACGAAACTAGAAAGACCTCTCACCGTTGAAGTTGCCGATAGAGAACCGATCACCGTTGATGTCGTTATTCGTGATTGCATCCTAAGTCTTGACACGCATGATTTTCTTATCGATCTTATCCCTATGAAACTTGGAATCGTTGACGTCATCATTGGTATGGATTGGTTAGCCAAACACCATGCCGAGGTCATTTGTTTCAAGAAGTGCATTCATATACCGTTACCTTCTAGTGATACTTTGAAAGTGTTTGGTAAAAAGTCTTCCAAAGGACTTAAACTCATGTCTTGCACTCAATCCAGAAAGTGCTTAAGCAAAAAGTATATGGCTTTCTTGGCTTATGTGGTTAAAACGAAAGTCAAAGGGAAAGAACTTAAGGATGTCCCTATCATATAAGACTTTCAAGAAGTATTTCCTAATGACCTTAGTGGTTTACCTCCCATGCATGAAGTCGAGTTTAAAATTGACTTGATACTGGGAGCAAACCCCGTGGCTAAGTCACCATATCGACTTGCACCATCGGAAATGCAAGAACCCTCTAGTCAACTTCAAGAGCTATCCGAGAAGGAATTCATCCGTCCTAGTTCTTCGTCTTGGGGTGCACCTGTTATTTTCGTGAAGAAAAAAGATGGATTGTTTAGTATGTGCATCGACTATCGTGAGCTTAACAAGCTTACCATCAAGAATCGTTATCCTCTTCCTCGCATCGATGACTTGTTTGATCAACTTCAAGGAGCTGCTATATTCTCGAAGATTGATCTACGTTCTGGGTATCATCAATTACGAGTCCATGATGACGATATCCTAAAGACCGAGTTCCGTACTCGTTATGGGAACTATGAGTTCATGGTTATGCCTTTTTGTTTAACCAATGCTCCTGCAGTCTTCATGGATCTCATGAACCGAGTATGCAAGCCTTATCTAGACAAGTTTGTGATCGTCTTCATTGATGACATACTTATCTAATCCAAGTCCAACACCGAGCATGAACTGCATTTGCGAAAAGTTCTTGAATTGTTGAGAAAAGAGCAATTGTATGTGAAGTTCTCAAAGTGTGACTACTGGCTCAAGGAAGTTCAATTTCTAGGACACGTGGTGAATAGCCAAGGAATTCACATTGATCCTACAAAGGTGGAAGCTGTGAAGAATTGGTGTATTCCTACAACTCCTACCGAAATTCGTTCTTTTCTTGGTCTTGCTGGTTATTATCGATGATTCATTGCCAATTTTTCGAGGATCGCGAAGCCGCTCACTTCTTTGACACAAAAGAATTAACTGTTCAAGTGGGGGTCCGAGCAAGAAGAAGCTTTTGAAGCATTAAAGCACAAGTTGTGCAATGCTCCTATCTTGACCTTACCCGATGGAAATGACGATTTCACCGTATATTGTGATGCATCAAAACAAGGACTTGGTTGTGTTCTCATGCAACGAGGGATGGTCATAGCTTATGCATCAAGACAATTGAAGGTTCACGAGGTGAATTACACAACACACGATCTCGATCTTGGTGTTGTTGTCTTTGCTTTGAAGATTTGGAGACACTACCTGTATGGTACACAATGTATAGTCTACACCGATCACAAAAGCCTTCAACATGTTTTTAATAAAAAAGATCTCAATTTGAGACAACGTCGTTTGGTGGAGTTGTCTAGTGACTACGATTGTGACATTCGATACCATCCTGGTAAGGAAAATGTTGTAGCCGATGCTCTAAGCCAAAAGAGTCACAACAAGACAATCCCGTTTCAAGAAATTCGCGATCGACGACAATGGTTTGACACTTTGGGTGAGTTTGATACTGAGATTCGACTAGATGTCAATGAGACTACTGTATTTTTGCAAAACTTGAGAATAGAGAGTGACATCGAGTCTAGTATCTTGGAGGCTCAACAAATTGTGCAACAAGAAGGAAGAATGAAGGATGAGCTGGAGCATAATCTTATAACTCAATTGGAAACGAAACCCAATGGGTTGATGTACTTTGTGAATCGAATTTGGGTTCCAAAGCACGATCATCTTTGTACCTTTATCATGAATGAGGCTCATCAAACTCATTATTCTATTCATCCTGGTTCTGATAAGATGTATATGGACCTGCGTGGTCAATATTGGTGGCCTGGGATGAAGAAAGATATAGCGACGTATCTAGCGAAGTGCCTTGCGTATACAAAGGTTAAAGCCGAACATCAACGTCCAAGTGGATTACTTGAGCAAACCGAGATTCCTATGTGGAAGTGGGAACACATATCCATGGACTTCACAACTAAGCTACCCCGAACCTCTCGTGGTCATGATAGCATATGGGTAATCATTGACCGATTGACTGAATCGGCACATTTTATACCCATACGTGACACTTACAAGACATCAAGGTTTGCTCATATATATGTTGATGAGGTTGTAAGTCATCATGGGGTACCTCTACACATCATATCCAATCGAGATGCTCGTTTCACTTCACACTTTTGGAGGATTTGCTACGCCTGTGTGTCCTTGACTTTGGTGGTGATTGGCATACGCATCTACCGCTCGTGGAATTTTTTTATAACAATAGTTATCACTCGAGTATCATGATGGCACCATTCAAAGCACTTTATGGTCGTAAATGTCGTTCACCGATCTGCTGGACCGACATTGGTGAAAATTTCATCACTTGTCCTGAACTTATACAAGAGACGACCGATAAAGTTTCTATCATCCGCAAGAACCTTGAAGTGGCAAGAAGTCGACAAAAGAGCTATTCTGATAAACGACGTAAGCCATTGGAATTCCAAGTTGGGGAGATGGTTCTTCTTAAGGTTTCACCATGGAAAGGTGTTGTTCGCTTTGGAAAGAAGGGTAAACTGGCTCCGAGATTTGTAGGACCTTTTAAATTCCTGAAAAAGGTTGGAAAGGTGGCTTACCAACTGAAGTTACCTTCCGACCTTAGTGGAGTTCATCCTTTGTTCCACGTTTCAAATTTGAGAAAATCCTTGGCCAATGAAAGTTTTCATATTCCGCTCGAAGACATTCAGATCGACGAGTCATTGCATTTCGTTGAGAAACCTATGGAAATCATGGATCGCATCATGAAGAAGACTAGAACCACAACTACCCCAATTGTTAAGGTTCGTTGGGAGAATAAACGTGGCGCCGAATTTACTTGGGAACGTGAGGAGAACATGAAGAAGAAATAAACATTCTTATTCGTATAGTTTTATTCTTAATTTCGAGACGAAATTCTCACATGGTTAATAGAATGTTAACTTCGTTTATTCTCACATGGTTTATTATTGACAATTATGAAATTCAAGTGTTATTTGTGTTTATTCTTTTAATTATCATTAGGTTATAATGTATGAATGTTAAAAATAAAAATATTAGATAATATTGTAGTAATAATAATAATACTAATAATAGTATTAATACAATAATAATAATAATAATAATAATAATAATAATAATAATAATAATAATAATAATGCTAATAATAAGTTACAAAAGTTAACTAGTGATTATATAAGGTTTAGTTAAGTTCAAAGGGCCTTGGTGTCAATTTAGAAACTTTTAAAAAAATAAAGTTTGTACATGAAATGTTAACAACTAAATTACAGGGACTATAAGTGTAATTTTCTCAAGGTCCCAAACCAAAACTCCCTCCCTCCCGCAATTCCGGAGAGACGCCGGCGACATCTCCGGCCAAGTCCGGTGAGCTCCTAAACCGAACCATAACCACCAAATTTGATGCCAAATCGATTCTAGTCACACCCTAAAACCGATTCGAACACTTTATGAGCAATAATTTGAGATTAAAGGTGTCGATTGGGCTTGGAAACCAATCGACATCAACACGTTAACCGTTCGTTCATTAAACACTAATAATAATCAAATTAACTCAACCTAAGCGTACGTTTATCTAACTCTAATCAATTGCAATCACCAATTTCACTTGGAATCAACACAAACATCCCCTTCGATTACTCCTTTTCATCGCGACCTGCTACACACTTGAACACTACTTTCGGGACTTCAATACCTGAAATTGTTAGAGGGTTATTAATCCAGATCACCATACGAAGGTACCCACGAGTTTAATTTGATTTCCATCATCGTTTTCATACATGTTGAGTCATGTCGTAGTCGTGACTTGTTCATCACGCGTTTATATCAAGTTAATCAACAATACAGGTAATTAAATATATGTACTTACGCAATTTCAGTTGGGGAACGAAAGCCCTAACATTAATTTGTTTATCATACACGAAATGATCCTTAATTTAGGGTCCGATTGATCTAGAGTTTATAGGAAATTGGGGGATTTAATTGAAGTTGGTTTTTAAGAATAAGAAGTTGATTTCTATCTCGGCTGAGAGCCTTGGTTCACTAGTAATGTATTTGTAGCTTAAACTTGAGGTCCCGGGTTCGAACCCGGGCACTCTCAAGTTATTTTTTTAGCCTTTTTGGGCTTAAATTAGTTATAGAAATTTTTTATTAAATATAAAATAACTTCTATAAACTTCTAATATTTTTTTAAGATTATTTAAATATTTTTAGTAAATTTATTCTTGTAAAACATTTCATTTAAAAAAAATAATTACAAATGTTATAACTAATACATTTGTAAAATGTATATATATATCTACACACACACACACACAAACACACACACACATATATATATATATATATATATATATATAAATTTATAGAATAAATTAATTATTAAATTATTATTGGACATTATGTTTCTTTGATTAGAGATTTATCATGTCAATTATAGTATTCAAACATATTTTATAGTTAAGAAACACAAATTATTTACAAAAGATTTTATCCCTTTAAAATTTTATAAATGGTATTTCTTTTATCGAAAAAAATATAAATAAAGGTTCACAAATTTTATTTACAAAGACCCCCAAACTCTAATACCCTAGTTCACGTTAAATCAATAACCTTATATTTCACCTAAATCTTGCAATATATATATTTAGGTACCTCGTGAAGGTTTAGGTTGGAACGACGTTTATTATTACTTAATCATCATCATTTATATACTTAGTTGCCAAGTGAGTTTTCCTTGCCCCTTTTATATTTTCACACTAATTTGGGTTAAATATTATACTTATTCACATACACTTGTAAACGTTTAAACTTGTAAGCACTTGCAATTCATATTTTTGTCATGGTTATTTGTGTGTTGTAAGTGTTTATATGATATACATATTTTTGTTTGCAATCATTAACTATTGCTAGCCTGACGACGTCTTAGATCTTTGGGCCTGACAAGCCTATTTGGTGCTAAAGCCAAGGTATTGCCGGCTCCTGATGACATGTGCTTGTTCATCATGGGAACCAAATACACTTAGCCAATCATATATACTTGTAATCAAGCTGAGGTTTGGTTGTAACGATATGTGTTCTATAACCTTACTAACTTATAACCTATGACATGAATTGCTACTTGTCACCCTGTTATATTATGTATGAAAACCTTGGAAACTCACCAACTTTTAGTTGACCTTTTATTTTTATCATGTTTGAGGTAATCCTCAAGTTTAAAGTGATCTTTTAAAGCTTGCAATAATCTAGAACTTGGACATAGTTAATGAAATAAAAAGATTATGTTTTGTTATGTTATGTTTGAATTTATTTCATGTTTGACACTTATGTTTGTAATTTCTTTTGAAACTTATAATTTTAATGTTTACATTTAAATATAGCGTTATGTGGCTGTGAACTATCTTAACCCTCACATCTCGACGATTCCACCGTCAAGGTTAGGGTGTGACATTGAACACTGTTCATTTGTATGACATGGAGTACAATTATCACATTCTTGTGACTGGATAATACGAATGATCTTCGTGGGACTAGTCATAAGACTGGCCCAGTAGCATAACTTGTCATAAGACTGGTCCAGTAGTATGACTGGTCATAAGACTGGTCTAGTAGCATGACTGGTCATAAGACTGGTCCAGTAGCATGACTGGTCATAAGACTAGTCTAGTAGCATGACTGGTCATAAGACTGGTCGAGTCGCATTCCAGTCGTACGAATGGTCCATTAGCATGGTCTAGTCGCACGAATGGTCCATTAGCATAGTCCAGTCGCACGAATGGTCCATTAGCATGGTCCAGTTGCACGAATGGTCCATTAACATGGTCCAGTCGCACGAACGGGTCTGCACGCAGATTTTCAGATCTGCAGCCGCCATGGCCGCCAAAACCCTAATCTGATGAATTTTACATGAACCGAAACAAAATTGACATCATCATATTCGCACGGGTGATAAGAACGTGTTTTCAAGTTCGATTTTAACATAGAAACAACACACATAACAAGATTTGAGCAAAACATGAAGAACACGAAGTGGGTTTAACATCAAAGAACCTGAAATCGATCTAGAAATCAAAAGCTCGGGTTGCTAGTATGATTAGCAGTAACCTGACTCTGATACCAATTGTGAAGTCACTGGATCAGTAGACATCCGAGCGTGTTCTTGACGGAAGGAAAACAAAACCAAAAACCAAGAGACAACAATAAACACAAACTATAATAAAATGGTTTCATTTATAAAACCTAATGATTACAAGCTCCTTACAACATAAGAATCAAGACTCTTGGCAAGGGAGATCGAGCATGATCTCCCCTCTCATCCGACAGCCCCTAGGCGCCGGGCACACTCCTCCATCTCTCTACACAATGAAACTGGTATTTATAGGCCTCAACCCATATCAGATGCAAATGGGCCCATTCGTACGATTGGGCCATGCGTATGGTTCAATCGTACGACTAGACCATATTTATGGTTCAGTCTTACGAATGGCCCAATCGCATCTATCAGCCGCACAACTGGTCCATTAGCATGGCTCAGTCATACGACTGAGTCTCATTCGCATATGCCCCTGCGAATACCCTAGTTTCATGTGTTTACAACATATCAGGTGTATTACATTAAGCCTAGACTGTTCGACAAGTGATGAACACACTATATATGACAATATATGCTCCAACATGGCCTTAGGCGGGTTCGATGTAGTCCTAGGAATGGACTGGTTAGTGAATTACGAGGCAAACATTATGTGTCGCAAGTAGATGATTAGGCTGACTGCGCCTGACGGGAGTTCGATGATGATCTATGGTGATCGAGTTACGACGATTTCGAAGGAGATTTCAATGGCGGTGGCGGGAAAGTGCTTAAGGTGTGGATGTAGTGCCTACCTGGCTTACGTAAAGGATGCGGATACATCAACACCACAATTGTCGGATGTACCTGTGGTGTGTGACTTTCCCGATATGTTTCTAGAAGATTTATCAGGTATGCCATCGGACCGTGACATCGAGTTCCAGATTGATTTGATACCTTGTGCCTAACCTATGTTGATACATATGTACCTAGTTTACGATCTTAATGCAATATGTCTGTCATGTCCTAAATGTAAATGAAATGTATGAGTTGATTGAAACAGAATATGTGATTGATGATCTTAATGTTAAATGTTTCAGTGTATGTTTCAATGTTTATTATTTATTAACGCATATTGAACTAACTATATAGGTTTGTGGTTGTTTGAATAGATCTTAGTCAAGTAATGATTGAGAAACATATTCAAACTTAGTCGTATGAAGTTTTCATGCGAATGGACC
>BJCM01274675.1:0-14676 GCA_018326385.1 Flaveria bidentis | reverse complement strand
AACCCACCTATATGCTATGTAGCGAATAGCGGTAAATAGCGACCGCTATTTCGTGTTTAGCGATTAAGTTGGATAATATGTAAGAATGTTTTACATTCAATATATAAGCATATTTAGCAATAAAGTAGTAGAAAATCTAAGCAAACACCCCCAAAATAACTAAAACACTCTACTACTAACCATCTAAATCTCATATTTACCCAAAATAAAATTAAAAAAATAAAAAAAATCAAAAATTCCGCTATGCGGTCGCTATTTGCAAATAGCAAGGGAAGGGCGCATCGCTACATAGCGCGCTATTGACAACAAGGACCTCAATCAATACACAATAACTTTGTAAACATAACTCGAAAAGCTTAAAAGCTTGACAAAAGTGAACTTTGCAAATTGCAATTAACAATTAAACATAAGCTATGCTAAAGCAGTAAATGGTGCATTTTTCATGTGATGTGAGTATGATAAGCATTCTTATCAATCTATCGCTTTTTCAGTAACAGTCCCAGCTTCAAAGGAGTCATTACATACTTCTTAGGGAACTCTTGCGAAGACAAGCTAATGGCCTACCCCCATTCCCCCTATTCTTAAACATTCCTGTCTGTCGATCATGTTTCCATATTTCGTTCAACCATGACTACATTGCAGCAGTAATCCCTCTCCTAGCCTTGTCTACAACTTTGGCTACTATATCTAGGTTTAACATTTCCTTAAGAAATATAAAAATCATACATCTTGAGCTTAATTGAATTCATATCACATGGTAATTCAGCTCTGAGCTCACCAGCATATCAACTCTCATAACTCCATAGATTCCACACAACTAACAAAACCAACTAAACCTAAGCAGAAACCTCACCAGTCACCTCACCCAAAAATTAAACCTAACAATTCAAAAACGCGCAAAACACAAATCACACTTACACTCACAACACAGAGAAAGCACACAACATCCAACAAACCAAAACCCTAACTAACCTTCTCGTTTTTAAACCGAGTACGGATATTCCCAAGCTCCTTATCAACACGAAGTCGCTCCTGCTGTTTGTTCCGGCAATTACGCACATCGGAGATGAACACCGACAGCCCTCTCATACCTGACAACGCCATCGCCTCTCCACTTCAATCACTTCACACAAAAGAGGCGTTTCAACTCCAGATCGTAATTCGTTCGTTTCTAAACCCTAATTCAACGTCAACGGCTCCGGCGGCGGTCTTCCGGCGGTCAATTTCAGCCGGAGGTGGTGATCGGAGAGCAATTGAAGGTGCGATCTAGAGAGAGAAAGTGGTGGACTGAGGGGAGTTTTTGGAATAGCCGTCGGCGAGTGAATGAAAATGAGAAGGTGACTTTTTTTGTTTTGTTTTTTTAATGATAATAATAATAATATTAGTAGTAAATTAGTAATATGAAGTTGAGATTTTGGTGAATGAGATTTTGAGTGTCATTATTGTTGCATCTGGTCATCCAGCTGTGTGATGTCTTCTTCTCTTTATCGTCATTATTATCTTTTTCTAAGATTTGTTTAAATAATCAAACACCAAGGTGAGGGAAAACAGTACTACGAGGACAATTTACGAGTCGAGCTAGAACTTGTTCGAGTTTGGCTAGAGTATTAGACTGGGTGTTGTTGACAGTGTGAATAGGAGCGATGTCCACATGGCCTTCCACCTTGGTCATGCACACCGTAACATGGTGGCGTGATCAAGCGGGCGTGAGGGAGGTCGTAGTGGCGAAACTTGAACATTATTATAGGAGGACGGGGGCGAAATTAATATTCATTAGGGGGCAAACTCGATATTTATATAAAAATTTACATTACCGGGTCAAACACCACCAGACTAAATTTTAATACTACCGACGAAAAAAAAGAGCCCCCTCGGGTCTCCCTTATGCTTCGCCTTTGGGAGGTCGTGAAGTGTGAGTGAGAACCTCTGATCACCTGATCCACAACAGGATAATCACACAACACACGTGGATAGAGCACATGATAAAGCTTCTCCACAACACATAGTCTTAGCTGATTTGGCGTGAGTTTTAATTGAGCTGGAAGTTGGAATTTGGTTTTAGCTTAGCTTTAACAAACCACTTCGGATTGACTTGATTTTAGCTTGAGTCGGTGCAGTTAGACATTTAGAATTTTTAAAAAAATATTGATGTGAATTGGATCAAGTATTAATGGTAAGTTAACTTAAAAGTTAAGAATAATTTAAAGACGCATGCAAACTTTAATTCGAGTTAGACTTGTTTACAAACCAAATTAATTTTGATTAAGCTTCAAAGTATATGTTATTTCTATGATTCTTAAAAGCTTTTAAAAGTTAAAAAAAAAAATACGAGTTATTTTTATGGTTTTGAAAAAAATAAACTTTTGTGGTTTGAATTTTTAGAAATATTTCCTCATGAACGAGGAACACGACCCGCAATAGAATAATAATGGAATCAAGCCGATGGTGGGTGCCAAAAACAGTATTCTATATGTTTTATTTTGAAAAGCAATTGACAATTATGTTCTTTCTTTTACAATAAAATTAAAAATTATATAAGCCTTATAACACGTTTGCTTATTTCATTTTCAAAATAATATTTAGTTTAAAAGGTAATATTGTAATATGAATGTGTTTTTACATAATGATGTTTTATTATTATGGTTATTTAAAACTTTTGATAATCATGTTTTGTATTTGAAATATAATTTTAATTATTGGTTATTGTTGTTTTTAAATTAAGTTTTAAACGAGATGTAATTTTATTGTTTCTGTTTATATAGAAGAGTTAATCTCATATTGAACTGATATTCTTAAGAAGTAAAATATGTAAATATAACATAGTGAAAATACAAGTAAAATAATCCTTCAATAAATAATTTTACTAAAATTGGTAAGTATGTGATATATATATTTTAGAAAGAGAAAATATGTAATCGATTTTTTTGACTTTAGTAAATATTTAATTAGTGACTTTAAAAACGAGAAATATATGAATGCCTCTTAAATATTAGATCAAAAGAGATCTATAAATCGGATGGATCACTAAGAGATATATATATATAGCACTGTACAAAAATCCTAGCCACCATATCCCAAGATCCCCTCGAGTTTCTGGCGATTGCAAGAAAGAAAAAGAGCACTCGTCAATCGTTTTAGTTCACGATTTTGGGTGATTTACCATCACTTATTTGAAGATTATGGGATGATGTAGTTGAGTTTTGTCACTTCTTTGCTTGGAGTTTACACTAGTTTTTAGGGTTTACTTTCGAGCAAGACTTCAACATGCATGAGAGAAGTCCCTTGAGGGTAATTATGGCCACCCACTAACGAACTGTTACTCTTTATGTTTCTAACAAGATAAGAGTATTGAATTTCTTGTAATGAATTAGGTGACATTTAGTGCTAAACTAGTATTAAAACCATCGCGTTGCGGTTGGGACGTTAAACCGTGTCAAGTGTCATCAATGTCAACCACAACTAACGACCATCAACACTGAAAAAGTTTGTATAATAAAGAAATAAAAAACAAAAAGAACTAAGACTAAACGTAAAGAACTGTAGAAGTCAAAACGCTGAACCACACATGTGAAACGTAAAACATAGAAAACCATAACTAAGTCGATCAAGAAATCTTTGCGTTACGACGGGGCCGTTAAACTGGAAAAAATAGGTGCAAAAACGTTGAACCACACACGTTTGTTGCGACGTGTTAACTCGCAAATTCTAAACCAAAATAAAAGCGAAAATTTTATAAAAGATAAAAAATATAGGAATCAAAGTTGAAAATGATTAAGTGTTAGGGTACAAACTAAGAGGTTAGAAGTAAAAAATTAGAGATTAGAAAAAAGAAAAAAAGACAAATGAGGTACAACCAAGTATACCAAAGGTACAACTAACAATGCAAAATAAAATTAGAAATTAGTATTTAGTTAATAAATTGCTCACCAAGTTGTTGGGTACAACCCACTAAACCTAAGAGTACAACTCATTCATACACAACACACTTGATACGCATGATGTACAACATGATAATATATAAACTTGATAATTAGTAATATATAAATTTGTTAACATACATATATCGTAACATGTCTAATTAAACGGTAAAAGAGTAAACTTGGTGGAATTGTGAATATCAGTACACTTGTGTAGATTTGTGTTAATCTATATGATTTATGCATCCATCCCTTTAATGAAGGTATTTTTTTATTACTTTTGATTCATTGGGTTAACTCAAATGACACAATTAGTATAAATCAAATGCTTATGTTTGCAGTGGTCTTTCGGGTACTGTCAAGGACCCGTAAAATTGAGCAACTTTCGATTGGTTGGTGTATAAAGTTATTCTATCATGAGATGTTATTCTATCCATCTTTTTATTCTTATTGTTGGTTGTTGTAGAGGTTATGTGAAGTATTATATGTGAGCTTAATGTTAGTTGTATTTTGGTTATTGTTAGTTGCTGCAGAGGTTAGGTGAAGCATTATATTATATACGAGCTTATTGTTGGTTACATTCGCGTTTCTTGAATCTACAACATTAAGAGGAACCGACACAAATGGTTCATCATCACTAAAGAGTTTTATTTATAACGGCCACCAACGATATGTTTTTTTTTCTTCCCATTAGGTTTTTATTTCATAATCAAAGCATAAAACATTCAATTATAACGGAAATAAAATTCAGTTAAAATTTTTTATCTATCGTTTATCTTTTAACCATGATGATCTACGTTGTACCACTACCAACTGGCTCCATATAAACGATTGTAGGTGAAGATGCTTCCTTTATGATTATAGAGTTAGTTATGTATAGTTAGGTTAGTTATAAGTAGTCAGGTGGTTAGCTAGTTAGAAGTATTTAGCAAACATAATCTCATAGCTTGATACATTTTCCTGTTAATTTAGCTCAGATTTTTAGTTTACACTTTAGTAAAAGCCGCTAAAAAATAATTCACTTCGCGCTCATGGCTGCAAGCCTATACCAGGTTTATACCCGCGCTCATGGCTGCAAGCCTATACCAAGTTTATACCCGCAAGCCTGACCGAATGAAATTGCTTTCCGTCCTTAAAAGTAACTGGGAAATTTCGGGTTAACACTCCCAATGAGTTAATTTCCTAATTCTAATATGGCAAATGCTCTGCCTGCCCAAACCGATTAATAAATTATAAAACAAATAATATATTATAGCACAATGTCTAGACAAAATCTCTAAAACAAATGAATACAACACACTCAGACTCGGTCCTTTGCAGGAAATGAGATAGATGAACTGTGAAAAGTGGGTAATAAACCGAATTATAACATGGCCGGGTCATACACAGGCAGAGTTTCTACTAGACGTTAGAAGTATTAGCAACTACTGTTGACATGAAAAAACGAATATAATGTCGTCTATATATGAGGGATTGATCGTTCCAAACATATATTCATTAAGGTCTTTGAAAAAGAACAAAACCACCAGCTACAGCTACAGCTACAGCTGCAGCTCACACCATGAGATGACACTTTTGGAGTTCCTATTACAGGAGAACCAGAATCCTTACATTCTCAATTTGCTGATGGTTTTGCAATTGCTTGCTTGATAGCTTCAGCATATGTCCTGTGTTGGTATGTAAGTGTGGATTCCAGTAAGTCCCAAAGCGATGTCTTTGGATTCCATCCTGTCATTCATGCAAAATAACTTTTAAACGTGTGTACTGACTACTGAGTACAATTATTGCAGTATGCCAACACTCTGGAAGGGTATAATATGTGCATATGGGTCCATTTGGGTCAACTCAAACAGGACAGTTTGGCTCTACTCAAATTATACAACAGGTCAAAAAGGTTCACTCTTATAAAACTTGCTACTTAAAACAGTTCCAAATGGGTGAGTATAACCGAGTCCCACAACCATTGTTTGTCGCCTTCACTTACTTGTCAATGCCACTATCTCCACCACCACCACCACCACCGGGTCAAATGCACAAAGGGTTCCTAGTTCAACTATGTGTGGGTAAGTTATTCTGTTTTGTTGGTTTTCAACCTTTCGCGTTTTAAGTTTAGCATACTATGATACATAAACATAAACTTTTATAATTTCAAATCTCTAAACTGAATTATCAGTTTGTATTAACCGTCTATGTACCATCAATTGAGTGAGTGATGTAGTTTCTGGCTACCTACCTAATAAAACTTTATAGTCAAGATGATTTCAACATTCCTAAATTGGCCTTCCGTTTTAAAAGAACCAATAAAGAAGCATTTTGTTACTTCGTATTCAACCAGGTGTTAAATTGCTCAATCAAAATTGTCTTTCAGTCTTTCTGGTTAAAACATCAATGAGGTTCTTTCTGGTTAAAACATCAATGAGGTTCCTTAGTCACACTGTATATATTCTAGTGTATGCAGAGATTGGAAAAAGATGGTACCTAATTGTTTGTTTATAATGGTCATGTCTGGAATTCTCTTATCACTGTCATCATAACCTTCGCCATAAAATTCTTTGGAGCTGACATCAATGGTGGGAGTCTCAATTGCATCTTCTCCACTCACTTTTGAGTACACCTGGTCAAAGCAAGAGGATAAATATAATCAATGGAACAAAATTAACAAAAAGTTTGATTTCATTAACATGTTTCAAATTCTGCCCCTCAAATACTTGTGCAAGTCAAAGATAATATGAACATTTTCAGGGTAAAAGATTAAAAGACCTGTGTCATCATCTCAGCAAGTTGTCTGACTGTAACTTCATTGTTAGGGTTGCCTACATTGAAGATCTGACCACTAGCTCTGGCTGGATTTTCCTGAGAAGTAGGTCAGATAAGATGATTACCAACACTTGCGATACACGATGATTACCACATGCTAAAGAGAATAAAAATTTAACATACAATCATCAGAAGAACAGCTTCGATAGCATCCTTGATGTAGATAAAGGTTCTTTGTGATTCTCCACCATCCACAAGCTTCAGAGGCTCCCGCCTTAGGAGGTTCTGCATGTAAAGAAAAGCAAACATCATTAGTAAACAAATACTATTCCAGGAAACTGAAAGTAAAATTAAAGGAAAATATATACTAACATTACTAAAGCATGCCAGAACCCTTGGAACACCTTCACTGGGACCATCAATCCCAGGAATGAAATCCATCCTAGGGCCAATCCAATTAAAAGGTCTTACAATGGTGAACTCAAGACCATTCTCTGCACCCTCAGCTGTTGTGAAAAAAAAAGTGAATCAGCATCCCACAGTTGCTGTTATAAAGTTAACAGAATGCAGCTTAAGTATGCTAACCGTAAATTAGCCTCTCTATCAACTGTTTAGCACAAGCATATGACCATCTCTGCTTCTCAACTGAGCCAAATATGCATGGGGAAGTATCTTCTTTGAGAATGTAGTAAGCAGGATCCTGTAGATTAAAGTGTTTATGTATGTATTTATATGACAAATACAACAAAATGCAGTTTCTGTAATCAAGAATCATAGATCTCATTTTAAACGCCCCATCACATAAATAGTGATATAGGATGACTGTCCCCAAGAATCAAGATATCATACAATAAGTGGATAGTGTGTTACAAACTTGATTAAATGTGAATCCAAAAGATATGCCACTTAACATAATGCTCTTATTCATCTTTAACAATAATTAAGAAAGTTTGAAACAACAGCCACAATGATTAACATAATAGATTAATATTGAATTTCAGTTCTTCACAATAAACTATGGAGATCAACAGTAAGATATTAAGTCAACAAAAAACAAGGAAGCTGAAGAACGATAACATAAAGAGCATATATGATATATCATCAACCGAAATGTGACAATAGCACAATTGACCGTATCAAATGGACAACCAAATCAAAGATCTAAAGCTTACCTGACGTAAGGGGCTATCTTTGGGAAGAAAGCTACCGATTGTTTTCCCATACACCTCACACGTGGAAAAGTGAATGAGCCTCTTGTTGTTCTCTGAACAATACTTAACCTATACATGAAAGTGACATAAATCAGCACACAATTTTGCATCAATAACAGTAGATTTTGGCTTTAACACTACATACAAACTGCAAGGTCAGAGCAATGAAAAGAAGATGCAAATATGCAATACATACCACAGGAAGTGCATCAATGAAATTGCTGTAAATCGTGTCAAGAGGACGCGTATTGTAATCCGCCGGAGTGCAAATCGCCGCCAGATTTATAGTCTAAACACAAATAAAAAACAAAAATCAGTAACACTCCAAACCGATCTGCATAAACAGAAACAAGATCACGCAACTCACTAAACTCTAACCACCACTAACTATCTTACACTTCAATCCAATAACAGAATATAGTAACCACAACAAATCCTTCAAACAATATCAAAAACACACTTAAGCACGTGATTAACTAACAACAGAACGAAGTAACAACAACGAATTCTTCACATAACACTAATAACACACTCAAACATGCGATTAAGTGATTAACTAGTATGAATTCGCTCTCAACAACAAAATTACAAACCGCATACTACAAAACAACAAATCTAGACATGAGAATGAAGGAATTACCAGATCGGAGCACTTGATGAGTCCTTCGAGGCGCGAATCGTTCTTGATATTAAGGCGGTGAAACTGAATGCGTCCGGCCCAAGGAAGCGAGTCCGGTTCGAGCAAGTGCTTGATCTTGTCATTGTACACATCAACCGCTAGCACGGTGTGCGGCGTCTCCGCCATCAACTTCTCGCACAAATGCGAGCCTATGAAGCCTCCGGCGCCGATCATGCATATCGTCATCGGCTTTATCACATTTCCGTCCAGATCTACTCTCGCCATCGTCAATATCGCCTCTAACGTTCACTGTGTGAGTGTGTGTGAATGTGTGTGTGTGTGTGTGTGTGTGTTTTCACCTTGGGATCTGATGCGGTGTCGACGGGAGAATTTGGGCGACGGAGGAAGGTATTTAATGAAGAAGATGGGAAAGATGAAGAGGTTCACAGTTCACAGCGTTGTGGGCCCACTTGCGATTAGCCATTAGCTGTGTGAAGCGGATGTTTGTAAAAAAAACTTCAAGTCTCACTTTAAAAAAAATAGTTACATTGTTTTAAAAGATATATCTTTTTGTTTCATCGTTTTTTTTATCTTTATTTTCTTTCAATTGGTATTGATTGGTTTTAGGCTTCATTTTTTAAGTATTATTTATTTTTTCCTTTCTAAATGAATTCGAAAATACAATTTTCTTATTTTTTTTCATTAAGAAAACTCTCGGACATAATTATTGTTTTTTCATTTCTTTTCTTTCCATAAACGAGCTCGTAAACATAACGTTAAAGTTAAGTTAGGAGTTTTCTCAGTTGTGATTTTCTTTTGAGAAGTTAACGATGCGGTCTCAACTAGAAAATGAATCAGTGAGCCCGATTAATATATCACATATTTTTTAGAGTATGGTTTTACATTTATCGTTAAACAAACCAAAAAGAAAAAGAAAAAAAAAAAGAGGATGTTTGTGATTCACTGGTTTTGATTCCCTACGGGTGCGAGTATGATTGTTAGTGTGGTGCTTTGTGATCTGACGATGGGCATGTAGTGACGGTGGTGTACCGTGGATGTTACGGTACTGGATCGTAGCTCGTGGGCGCTGTCGGTTACGATGGCTTTTAATATTGTTGTATTTTATTTTCTTTTTCTTTTTGGACAGCTATTGGTGTATATTCGTGTTGGGTGATATTTCAATATTTTTTTTGTCAAGTGGATATGTGCTACACATGCCGTTCTACAAGAAAATAAAAAGAAGATAGGTGCTATACATCCAAAATAATCATTTTTTATAACTACTTAATCTAGTCACAAACTGGATATGAGCTTATTAAATGTAAGCTAGAAATTCTTAAGAAATAATATAACAGGTATTACGTCTCTGGCGTTATAGCAGGGTTTTCAAACCGTGCCAATTAGCAAAATAGCATATCACCGTCAATGATTACCAGCACAAAAGAAAACTCGTAAAAAAATAATACAGAATGAAAATTAGACGTAAAAACATTAAACCATGCAGACAAAACGCAAAATGTATAAAACAATAAGTAAGTCGATATTGGACCAGTGCGTTGCGATGGAGCCGTTAAACGGGAAAAATAAACGTAAAAACCTGTACACATGCATGTTGCGGCGTCATGTTAACTCGTAAAAATAAGACCGAAAAGTGAAATGCAAAATTTGTAATACATGAAAAGTGAAGAGGATCAATGTTAAAAGTAAAGAATATTGAGGTTACCTTGTAAATGATGTAAAATTATTAGGTTAAAATAAAAAAATTAAACATTAAGAAAAGATAAAAGAAAATTAATACAATCCATGTTACAACTCATGATGCTTACCATTATTATTAATTAATATGTAGTAAATTTTATTTATAACACAGTCAACTATTTACTAACAATATTACAGAAAACTGATATATTTAAACCTAGTTTTGCCTAAATTCGTGAAAATAGTAACAAGAGTAAAAGAGATAAGTTTATCACAATTATACATCTTGGAATGAGAATAAACTGATTATAGAAAATACTGAAAATAACAAGTAAAGAAGGAATAAGAAGAAAGTGGTTCACGTGGAGTGTCATGCCCAATTATTAAGTGCACATGCTTGCTAGACATTTTATATTCCAAAATTCTCATATAAAAAATAGTAAATAGCAATAAAAATACTAATGAATAAATGTTACATACAAATTAACAATATTATATTATATTTAGCTTTGTTTTTATGATTTTAGTTTTTTTTAAATGACAATATAGTTGTAGTAGCGGGCCAAATCAAAACGTCCTCCCCGAGTCCCCGTACCACGATTGACCCCGGTGATCCCCAAATCTTTCTATTCTCAAACAAAATGTAAATAGTAATGGTAGCAACTATTTATTAATTCGAGTATGTTTAAGATTACAAATATCATGGTCTGATATGTTATCAAGTTAATTGAAATTTTGATAGTAGTTAAGATTAGAAAATTAAGTAAATTAAACTTTAATTATTTTAGGAGGATAAAAAGGTTGCTTGATTTTAATAAAATAGTTAATTGATTTGATTACTATTTTATAATATTTTTACTATGATTTAACAAATTTGTATACTGTATAAGAACTTTTGAGTGTTAACTTGAGAAAATTGTGCTTATCTGCTTGTTTATGACACTTTTTGTATAAATGACTTGTTTTTTTCCAACATGTTATTTTCTTGTAATAATAAACCAGAGATACGAAGCCTCAAACACTTTTTCGATTTAAAAAGGTTGTAAGATTAACAGGATGCGATTTAGGCGGACAAAACTTAACCAAATAATCACGTGTGGAATGCAATGAACATATTCAAATGTTGGAAGCAGTCCCTGATTGTTTATCACTCTCTTTTTTTTAACGACGGAATGCTATTAAGAAAAAGGACTAGCAGAGAACTAAAAGCCCTAAGGAATATACAAGATAAAAAACATGGGATAATAAAAGACAATGGCAAAACGACTAATTAACCACCAAAGAACTTGGGAGAAACCACTCCTCGCCCCATTCGGTTTTTGATATATAGATGGCTTAGGAATTTGACATCTCCGGTGATGAGAGACGAGTATTCGATTAAAAATAACTTCATTTCTCGTTTTCCAAATGCACCAGAAAGAGATTAAAATTATGCTATATATTATCTTCTTTTTTATCTCATCGACAAGCTCATTGAATTCTTGTGTAAGTCAATCAAACATTAAACGTGAAGGCAAATGTAGGAGAGATCTTGCACCACTAAAAAACTTGTGCCCAAACAAAATTATAGTACATGAGATGAAAAGATGATCAACCGTTTCTTCATAGTTTTCACTAAGTTTGCAAGAAGGATTTCTCACCTCAATATTCCTACATAAGATAGCGTTAAGATCGTGTCTTTTAGATTTACATAATATGTAACATGTTATAGAATTTACATACAACCCTTATATCAACCATAAGTGATGAGGAAATACTAAAGTGAAAGGGTGAATAATTTATGTGAACACATTCTAAACCTAAGCTTAAAAGAAGGGTGAAGAGTGGTGCTTTAGGCAATTAGATGTTGCCAGGTGGCGTGACCACATTATGCCAAAACGAGGTACTTACGATGAACGGATTAATGACCAACGACTTTAGGATTTGTTGAGAGTGGTCCATGTAAGATTTTTTTTTATCTTTTTAATTTTTTGTTTGTATTGTTATTCACTGATAAATGTAACTTTTATAGTATTTAATTCGATCATAGTTTAAAATTTTGTTCAAACTGAGACCGTTTAAGTGTGAAAGAGTGAACTAAAGAATTTATTCACATTCTGAATTTTAAACTGAGACTGTTTAAATCTGAATTTCAGTACTACTTTGATTGATTGAAAATTTTATTGCAAGTAAAACTTAAATGAATTCATTCACATTCCTTGAACCAAAGATATTTCAACATTCAACACCACTACTAAAGTGACTTATCACCTGAGTCATTTGTATTATTTAAAAATTAGATTTTTCTATTTTCTTATAAAAAAGAAATAGATAAAGAAAATAAGATAATGCAAGAATTCCAAACACAAGAGTATATGGCACCGACAACAACACAGGCCAAATGAAACCCACAAGAAAGGTTAGACCACAAGATCGTCAGCCATGTCGCGTGAGCGCGTGTGTAGCACCGACAAAATATGTTGATGCCTTGCTAGAGCATAATTTTAAAATTTTTTATTATTTGTTGTTACTAAGAAACCTCACTCATAGTTCATGTAAATTACTCTATAATTGTTTTTTCTCACGAGACCTTTAAAAATTAAAATCGAATTGTGTTAGTTAATTCAATTTCAACTAATTGGTTATGGATTGTTGATTAAATTGGTTCATTAATTAAATATGTGTGACGTTTTTAGGAGTTCTTAAAGTATACGAAATTTGTTGAGAAGTCATGATGTTAATATTGTTATGTGGTGGGATTAATGTAATTTTAACAACCAATTTTATATTTGCAAACTTCTATCATATTACCCTATCTTGCAGCACATTACAAGGGTGCTGCATTAATGGCGTTGCTAAACTATCGTTGATGGCTCTATAATTGTCTGGTTTAGTTATCGGTGACACCAACACTCCAAAACCGATACCGGATTATAATTTTGGTTGATCGGTTGTGGCTTTATCGACACATCCGTTAATTGTTTTGTTTGCTTAATTTTATTTGTTTAAGTCTTCAATTCAGTTACATACTTTTATGTTAATTTGGTTATTTGTTCGCACTTCAAACGCCATAACTTGTAAGCAAATCAAGTATCTTTCTAAAAAGAATTTAACGCATACGATACATAATTTAAAAAGATAAAACATGAATTTGATGCAACTCATATTTACCTTTTTTTATTAAGTCTTTATTGTCGTATTAATTAACCCGTATTGAGGGGTGTGTTGTACCATCATTGCAACTTGTGGGGCGTCAGATGTGGCACAACCGTCATGAGGGGGAACCCACGTACACAAAAGTGACGAGGTTGCAACTTGCCAAACCTGTTAAGGGTGATGGCACCACACGAGAAGAAAAAACCCCCCCCCCCCCCGGCTGTTGATAAAAGAATTTATGCGTAAACCTGTATATTTCTTATTTTAAATATTTTAACTTGTTAAGTAAAGTCATGTTTTAAACTAGAGGGACTAGTTGTGACAATGTTTGATAGTTGTCTAATAGTATAAAAGTTAGTTAATCGGTAGTTAGGAAGAACAGTGAGCAGAGTGGAATTCTTCCGAAGTTTGTTGTAGTTCAATTTTGTTGTTCATGTTGATTCTTGAATATCTTAATAAGATTCATTTAATTTCTTGTTGATCAATTGGTGTTTACATAACAATTGGTATCAGAGCTACGGTGGAGAGTCGCGGTTAAGGGCTCGTATTCGATAAGCTGGTTCGATTGATCACTGGAAGAAGAATTGAGTAATCATGATGGTGATGAAAAAGTTTGAAATCGAGAAGTTTACTGGGAAGAATGATTTCAGTCTTTGGCGAGTGAAGATGCGGGCGATTCTGGTGCACAACGGTGTAGTTGATGCGCTCAGTGGTGAAGATAAGTTGCCTGCGGGTCTTGTGCCGGAGAAGAAGAAGGAGATCATGGAAAGAGCCCACAGTGAAATCATTTTGAGTCTTGGAGACAAGGTGTTACGAGAAGTGCAGAAGGAAAAGTCTGCGGCGGGGATTTGGACAAAGCTTGAGTCATTGTATATGACTAAGTCGCTGGCAAATCGGTTGTTCTTGAAACAAAGACTCTATACCTTCAAGATGGATGCTGGTAAGTCAATTGAAGATCATGTTGATGAATTTAATAAAATCATCATGGATCTTGAAAATATTGGCATAAAGATCGAAGACGAGGATCAAGCAATTATTCTGTTGTCCTCTCTGCCAGGTTCATATGAGCATTTTATAGATACTTTGCTCTATGGCAGGGAGACTTTGACAATGGAGGAGGTGACATCTTCTCTCAATTCAAAGGAATTACAGAAGAAGTTTGATTCTAAAGAAGAAGGTGGAGAAGGCTTGTATGTGAGGGGCAGACCAGAACAAAGAAGTCACAAAGGTAAGAACTCCTTTAGATCAAAGTCTAAGAGTAGGAGAAGTGCTTTGTGTGTGGGTCTGAGAAACATCTCAAGAGAGATTGTCCTGAGTTAAAGAAGAAGAAAGGTGAATC
>BJCM01274671.1:0-18777 GCA_018326385.1 Flaveria bidentis | reverse complement strand
TTCAGCACTTTTAACACTTCAGTAGTTTCAGGTCCACCGTAAGTTACGATGCCACCGTAACTTACGGTGACCACCTGAAACTTCTTCTTTGTTCTTCTTTTTTTCGTGTCTCCAACCCATTTAACTCGAACACCTCCAAAGCTGCCCATTCCTCCTCTTAAGCTTCCAAACCATACCTGAGACATAAACAACTGTAGTTATCTAATTCAAGACAATTACACGCGTAAATGAAGGATAAACTTATGTTTTAGCACCATAAAGGGTTGTCCTATAGACCACCCGTCAATATGTGATATCAATATTAGCATATAACTCAATAGGATTTCGACTTTCCTTTGAGTATATTTCTAATACTCCTTTTCTTGAAATTCTCATGAACTCAAAATCTTTGATATCCTTCTTAACAATGTTTGCATATGCAAGAGCTTTCCTTAGTGATATTCTTTCCATTGCAGCATTCATTACATTGATGATGGAAAGAAAATACTTCTTATCTTGCTCTGCAATCTCTGGAGATACTTTTTCAAACTTTTGCACAGATAAAAATGATATATAACTTGAATGCAATAGTTTCAGTTCAAAAGCACCAAATAATGTAATCATATCCTTATACCATTGTTCGAGATTTTGGACCAGTTTAAGCTCAAAAGTCTCAGAGTTATAGAACCATCTGAGAATTGGCTTTGACTTCTGATTACCATCAATCACCTTTAGATTAGGAGTTGTGATTTTTTCAAAGTAACTATCACTCAATATCCTTGTACGGGTCCACAATCACTACACGAGATGAACCTTGCTTTGGTTCTTCTTCAGATTGTAATCCTTTAAGCTTTTTTTTCTTCTTTAATGTAGCAAAGTACTCCTTGTCTTCTTGATCACATCTTGTTTGAAGAAAATTACTTGATCTATCCATTCATCTTCTCAGTAATTCTATCATCATCTTACCACGTTTAGAATCAGATGGATGAATCAGAGGTAATCTGTTTAACTCTTTCAAGTCTTGCACTGGAAGTTTAATGATGTTTGAGTAAAAATGATATACATCACAAACTCCATTTACTCTTTTTATCAAAAATGCATCAAATATCTCATCATACTTCCATGTTATTATCTTTACTTGCTTTGTGAAATCAGGAGCAATCATAGCATTTAACAACTCAACAACCGATTGTCCTTTTTGCAATACATTTCTCACCAAGTCTCCACTAGGTCTAGCATTATCAAAAATTTGTCTTTGTTTAGAAGAGGCTTTGTATGCTTGCCTTTCAGTACCAGAAAACATTTTAATCAGATCTTTTATGCTATCATGAGCATCTGATTTTCTTGCCATCTGTTTAATCTCTTGAGGCTTCAACATTCTTGTTCTTTTGGTATTCTCAAGGTATTGAGGATTATCAGTATCAAGTATGATCATCTTCTTTTATTGTTTTTCAGTTTCTTGAAAACTTCTAACAAGATTCCTCAAAGATACATATTATAATCTTTTCAGTTTCCTCCATGGATAATTCCTAGCTTGCAACCAAGACCTTAATGCTGGAATACTCATATGATCAGGGTAAGGATAGTGCAGCTCAGAGCTTGATAATTCATCTACATTAATACTTTCTTTAGCTCTATTCCATTCACCATGTTCCATTACAATCTCATTTGGATCAATAGGAGCAACTGACTCTGCAGCAATGCATTTTCATATTCATCGTTTATTTGAGAAACAGTCAGTCCATCCAAAAATACTCTATTGTATTTCATCTTCACAAGGTAGTTGTATCTATCTTCAAAGTCTTGTGGAATTTCATCTTGATCTTGAGTTGGTTCTTGTGAAGAGAAATTTGATAAAAATTGAGCTTCATCTATGTCTTCTTCATCTAAGACTTTGTCATGCCAATCATCATTGTAAAATTCTTCAATATCTTCTAAAGCTTCAATTTGTTCTTGAATGTTTTGCTCTTCAATAGTTTCTTCTATTCTTTGTACTTTTGAAGATGACTCTGCTAAAATTGTATCCGCTACATCATCAAGTTTCCTTTTGCCTTTGATCACCTCAGGATTCTCTTCAACAATCATCTCCGAACTTATCATTTGATCTGGTGAGATAGGCTTTTGAGATTCTTTTACCATTATTAATTAATCTTTCAATTTTTCATTTTCATCAGATAATTTCTTGAATTTCTCTTCAAGAATGTCATAATCCTTTATCATAACTTCAAAATTTTTTTATAACATCTTCTTTGTCTTTTGCATAGCTCACATGCTTTTCATCTTTTAGTAAATTTTATTCTTTCAGCTTAGAATTTTCATCCTTTAACTTTTGAATTTCTTTTTCAAGAGATATATTCATCTCTTTCAATCTTTCATTCTCAACTTTTAATTCTTCAATTTCTTTCTCTTTAATCAAATTTTCTTCTTTCAAATTCTCCATCTCATCTATATCAACTATCTCCTCTGTTAGTACTGACATATTGTGTGTTGTACTCACATGATTTTCTTCAACCTCTTCATTCATTCAGGTTGAAACACTGGTTCAAATAACATATCATTCATGAAATCAAAATCAAAAGTTTGATTTTGTGAATCTTCTTCATGTACAATAATAGTTGCTTCATCTCCTTGAACTTCATGTACAGAATCATGATAAATATCAGCATCAGTAGTTTCTTCAGCTAAGTTTTGAGTTTCATTGACATTATCATCATGATTCCTTTCATCAATAGCTTCTTGATGTGCTTCAGTTGCACCAGCATTACCATCATCATCATTATTATCATCATCATCATCATCTGATAAGCTTTCAGTAACTTCATCATCACTTTCTTCATCATCATCATCGATCACATCATCTACAACATCCTTAATAAGATCATTTGGATCTATTGGTTCATCTTTAGATAAATGATAGTGTTGTTGATTGATATGTACTTCATCCATAGCTACATTCCTTATATAATCAAATAATGGAATGTTTTGAGCACCAGTAATCATAGCATGTCTCTTATACACAGCTTCAGGCATGTGCTCTAATTGCAACTTATCTCCTTCAACTCCTTCAACATACAATTCTGGATTCTCTTCATTAATTAGTAGTTGGAGAAATCTTGGATACATCAAGTATTTGTTTCTCTTTCCTCTTTCAAGATTGAATATGAATCTATTAATTATCCACTTTGCCATCTTAAACCTTCTGTTTGTGGCTAGAGCAATGATAGTTGATGCAATGTCCACTGGGAATGAATCCCAACCAGCACTTCTTTTGGACATGCAATGTTGAAATATATAACACAACAATTTCTAGTGTTTATATACTCTTGCTCTGAAGAATTGTTTCTTAGGAAAGTGATCAGGATGACCTATTTGTAGAAATACATCTCTACATTCATTGAAAGTATACTCAGCTAAGTCTTTTGGATCATTTTCACCAAGTTTAAGAGCTGTTCAGATTGCTTGTTCAGACACTTCATGCATTCTATCAGATGTAATGAAAGCTCTTAAAACTTTATTACCTTCATCGTCTCTTTCTATTTCTGCTGTTCTCCAGAATCTTTTGAACAATCTTGCATTAATCATATGCCTTGCACACATTGCATAGACATATTTTGATCTTAGCAGAAATCTTATCATCTCTTCATAACCAATAGCTTCTCTATTTTCCTCCTCTAAGAATGCAGCAACATTATGTTTAGGCTCAAACTTCAAAGCTTCCATCTGCAAAAATATAGAGAAAAGAATATTTGAACAATAAAATTTTGATCACAACATAATGGTGAATACCTAAGTGTGGCTTTTCAGGATCATCTAAGAAGTTATGGGATTGTCTCACAACTTACTCTACCTTAGAACACCACAACATAATGGTGTGTGTGAAAGGAGAACCGAACCCTATTGGATATGGTTATATCTATGATGGCTATAAGCTCACTACCTCTATCATTATGGGGTTTCGCATTGCTCTCCGCGGCTCGTATTTTTAATATGACCCGGACCAAGAAAGTGGATTTGATACCTTTGGGAAAAAGGCATGGAAGAGTTCCATTGCTATCATATTTAAAAGTATGGGGTTGTGAAGCTTATGTTAAGATAAACACCCAAAACAAATTCAAAAGTCGATCCACTAAGTGTATATTTGTTGGATATCGCAAAGATTGAATTGGATACTACTTCTTTGATCCAACAGGGCAAAAGGTATTTAGTGCTCGAAAGGTAGAGTTCTTGGAAGCTAAGTTCCTTATGGAAGGAATAATGTATAGAATAGTGGAATTTGATGAGGATCAAGATCCACAAGCCGATACACGTTTGGTTGACACTAGCAATCAACAAGAGGTTGTTGATTTGATCAATACAGACAAAATGTTCACAGATCTAGTAAAGTTTGCATTCCACGTGAAAGATGTGGATTTTTCATGAATGGATGCTATGTGGTTGACTCCGATGAGCCAACTACATACCATGATGCAATGTCTAATTCGGATTTTGACAAATGGCTGGAAGCCATGAACGTAGAGATGCAATCCACGTATGACAACTAAGTTTGGGAATTGGTTGACCCTACACTTAACTCCAAATGGGTTCGATGCAAGTGGGTTTCAAGAAGAAAACGGATATGCATGGAAACTTGGATACTTACAAAGCAAGACTTGTAGAAAAAGGTTTCACTCAAACTTAAGGGGTTGATTATGATGAAACCTTCTTACCAGTGGCAATGCTAAAGTCATAGGATATTATTTGCTATAGCTGCATATTATCACTATGAGATTTGGCAAATGGATGTCAAAACCGCTTTTCTTAATGGACATCTCGAAGAGACTGTCCATATGGTTCAGCCTGATGGTTTTGTTGATCCACAACATCCTAATAAAGTATGCAAGTTAAAGAGATCAATCTATGGATTGAAACAAGCATTGAGATGTTGGAATCAACGTTTTGATGAAGAGATCAAGAAATATGGTTTCATCATTGAGATCGAGAACGCTGACGAGACTTGTGTGTATAAGAAGGCTAGTGGGAGCATAATTACATTTCTAGTATTGTATGTTGATGACATACTACTTTATGGAAATGATATTCCAACCATGGAAGGTGTTAAAACCTGGCTTGGAAGTTGTTTTCCATAAAAGATCTTGGTGAAGCCGTCTATATTTTGGGAATAAAGATCTATAGGAATAGATCGAGGCGGTTGATAGGTTTAAACCAAAGTGCATATATTGATAAAATCTTGAAAAAGTTAAAGATGGAAAAACTCTAAGAAAGGTATGGTACCTATTCAAAGAGGACAATATTGAGTACATCTCAATGTCCAAGCTCAAAGGATGAGCACGATCGAGTGAAGGACATCCCATATGCGTCTGCTATAGGATCCATCATGTATGCGATGATATGCACTAGATAGGACGTGTCGTGCGCGTTAAGCACGACAAGAAGATATCAGTAGAATCCAGGTAATAGCCGTTGGATGGCTATTATAAGTATGTTGAAATACCTTAGGAGAACTAAGGAAATGTTTCTAATATACGGATCTGATGAAGAGAAACTCGTTGTAAAGGGTTACATGGATGCGAGTTTCCAAACTGATCGAGATGATTCTCGATCACAATCGGGTATGTCTTCATTATGAATGGGGTAGCATTGTCCACTACAGAATCCAAATACATAGCCACTTTATTAGCAACTCAGGAAGCTGCATGGATAAAGAAATTTATCACCGATCTAGGTGTGGTCTCTACCATTCATGAACCCCTAGAAATCTTTTGTGATAACGAGGGTACGATTGCACAAATCAAGGAACCCTATGCACATCAAAATACTAGGCACATTGAGCAGAAATTCAACTTCATAAGGGATGAAATTGAAAAGGGAAAGATATGTATTCGTAAAGCTCACACTGATCAATACATTGCGGATCCACTCACCAAGCTCTTTGAAAGGGCAAAGCATGAAAGTCATACTTGTGCCTTAGGACTTTGATATTCTAGTGATTGGAATAGATCTGTTTAGTATTTAAAAGTTTGGAACAATGTAATATTTAACTCTTTATATACTTGTGATATTTTGAGTTATATTCATTTTAGCATGTATACATCCATGAATATGTTTATTATCCTAAATGTCCGTAGTCGGTCATGTTTATGGGAACAAATATGAACATAAGACTATTATGAACATGGATTGGTGGATATTCATAAGGATTGAATATAGAGCAATTGGTTGCTCCCAAAGTTCATAGATATTTGTGGGATACAAATATTGGACTGACCCGCGTCTCAAATCAACTACATGGAATCTTCCTGATTGATCATAAGTAAATTTGAGTAAAGGCGAATATCATTTGGTATCATCCGACCTAAGATACATATTGGGTTTTGATATTCACCAAATGTTATACCTTGAGCTAGTTCTTCAATGCTCTGAAATAATCGACAGTACATAAGGCTATGTTTAGGTGTGACACGAGGTGATTGTGAGAAACGTATGTAGTCAAGATGGAATTTGTTCCTCTTATTCGTTGAGAGCAAGATATCTAAGGTCTGATTAAGTTAAATCAACAAGGAATGATCATTCGGTGTCCTTGGATTTAACATGACATCTGTAACAAAAGGATAAATGATTGATTCACCTAAATCATTTCAAGTTGGATACTTAAAGGGGATGATGTTATTGAATGGCTTTAAGTCATCTATATTAAGGGTAGTAAACCGTTGTTAGGCGGTATTTACTGCTTGCGTCAATCTTCTATGAATCTTGTGCAAGTGGGAGATTGTTGGATTATTTATGCCCAAGACACATAGAACATTGATGTGGTTTGTACGTTATGATCCAAGTCGGGTCATACCCAATTACAAGCTTAGCAAAAACCAATTGATATTTAATTGATGATATGATCATGCAATTTAATAAATACACCAATTTAGAAAATGGGTTTTCTAAATAAATTGCATATGAGATGGAACAACTTATAAGGATATTTTGTTCATGGGTCTTATTTGTAATGTTGTTTAATTTGGTTGAATAACATCAAATAATAAAAGTGTGTATGAGTTATATAATTAAGAGGTTAATTATATAACTATTTTAACAACTAGTTTATAAAATAATTGGAGAATGGTTTTGGGGAAAAACCCCATCTCTTGACCATTTTCGGCCACCCCTCTTTAGGGGTTGGTCCTTTTTGTGTCTTGGAAGAACACAACATATTAACTAGTGAGATACACTCCACCTTCCTCTCTCACTCACATGCAAGAACCACAAGAACAAAAGTTCTCTCCAATTTTGAAGAATAGACATGGATGGAACTCGATTTTCAGCAGGTTTCTTGGTGGTTTTGGTGTACAAATCCTAGCAAGAAGAGTCTTTGCTTGATGCTTGTGGGTATGAAAGCTTGAGGAAATATTTCCTTTGTGTTTTGTTCGTTCAAGAGCCTCATTTTCTTCATCAAAATCACGTTTTTCAGCAGCCTTTGGAAGGTAGTTCCTTGGTTTGGTTTTGGCTGTTATTTCTTCTTGATAGCTAATCTATTCACATATATTTGATCCTATGTTCTTGGGTTTGTTGTTGTTATGTTATTAGCCTTAATTTTTCAGATTACAAATCATATGATTAAGGTTTTATTCCATTGTGTTTTCTTGTTTAAATGGTTAAACAACTTTGTTAATGGTCTAACAAACCCAATAGTATCATGGAAGAATCTATCAAAGGTGTTTAGGAAGATCAGAAGACCATGCACCAGGATCTCGATGGGGTTATTCAAGCAATTTCTGCCCTACAATCTTCAATACACGAATTGATTAAGCATTATGATGTTAGCTTCGGGAAGAAACCTGTTGCTGTGAAATCCGATCGTTCCTCGTCCGGCGACACCCTTGGTGTTCTGGGTGGTAACAAACCCGTACCGGTGTATCTAACCCTCTTCAATGGTGAACATTCGGAAGGATGGATTGCCCAAGCCAATCACTATTTTAACGTTTTATAAGATTCCCGAGACGTAGTGTCTCACCATTGCTTCCTTCTACCTCGACGATGCGGCGGCCGATTGGTTTGATTAGTTTCAACGACATAATCAAATTTCTTCATGGGAAGGGTTCACCATAGCCTTGACAAAACGTTTTTTTTCTTTGGATGCGGAGGCCCCTGAAGGTTTATTAGCAAAATTGGTTCAAACTTCGACGGTAGCGGATTATCATTCCCGGTTTGAAGCTATTTCTAATGGCTTGATGCTCTTAGCGGTGGAGTTTTTGGTCAGTTGCTGGATTTCGGGGTTACGTGCCGACAATAAACAGGCGGTGATCTACCATCAACCCAGCACTGTAGAGGATGCTATGGATTAGTGCCAACTCCATGAGAATCGAATCCAATTGGAACACAGATTGGGTCGCATTACTTTGGGCTCCTCCAAACCCTTCTTACCTAACCCCAGGTCTCCGACGTTACCCACGTTGCCATCCATTCCTGTTCCTACTAAATCTCTTCCTTCTCCATAACCCGCTTCCCCAATTCGCTTCCGCCACCTCACTCCAACGGAAATTGCTCAGAAACGAGCCCAAGGGCTCTGTTATCGCTGTGATGAAAAATATACTTGGGATCATAAATGTAAATCCACTCCTCAGTTTTTGTTCTTCGATGACGATTCCCCGGATCCCAGGTGCACTATTGATCCAGCTCCTACGACGACTGAGGATTATCTCTTAGCTGACAAATTACAAATGGAAGAAGTTGAACCCATTGTACCATCTCTTATAATGCACTACCCGGAGGGTGTTCTTCTACTACCCTACGATTTACGGGTAGAGTCCATGGTAAGTCCGTTCAAGTACTATTGGATGGGGGTAGTACACATTATTTTGTGCAGACTAGAATTGCCAAATTCCTCAATTTACCTATTGAATCGATTGAACCATTTTCAGTTTTGGTCGGTAGTGGTGAACGTCTTCCTTGTTTGGGTTTAGCTCGAGTAGTTGAACTGGTAATTCAGGGCCATTCTATTTTGGTCAATTTCTGTGTCTTGCCTCTGTTGGGTTGGGATATGGTTCTTGGTGTGTCGCGGTTAGCCACCTTGGAACCAGTTATTACTGATTATTCCAAATCTACTTTTGAGTTATCCATGTCGGGGCAACACATTACTTGACAAGGGGATGCCCCTAGTGCTCAGGTTATTTAGTTTCATGGGTTTCAACGTTTACTCCATCATGCTAGTATCGGCCAAATGTATCAACTAACATTAGTCTCTCCCGACTCACTGCCACCAACTTACCCACCCGAGTTACAAGCCTTGTTGGATCCCTTTGCACTTGTATTTCGTGCACCCAATAGTTTACCCCCTCCTTGTTCTCAGGATCATCATATTGCTTTACTGCCAGACAGCTAACCGGTGTCGGTTCGTCCGTATCGATATCCACACTTTCAAAAACAGGAAATCAAGAGGTTGGTAGCTAAGATGCTGCAACATGGTGTTATCCGACTTAGCACAAGTGTTTTCTCTTCCCCGGTACTATTGGTTCGAAAAAAAGATGGCACATGGCGTTTTTGCGTTGATTATCGATCCTTGAACGCTATTACCATTAAAGATCATTTTCCTATCCCATCATTGATGAGTTGTTCGATGAATTACATGGTGCCCGCTATTTCTCTAAACTTGATCTCCTGGCTAGTTATCATCAAATTCGAATTGCTCACGGGGACGCTATGAAAACAGCCTTCCGCACCCATGATGGTCATTAAGAATTTTTAGTAATGCTTTTCGGGCTTACTAACGCATCCTCCACCTTTCAACACCTATTGAACGATGTGTCCCGACCCTTTTTGCGGCACTTTGTATTAGTTTTCTTTAATGACATTCTAATATACAACAAAACTTGGGTTGACCATCTTCACCACATTACTCTCACATTGCAATTATTGTTGGATCATAATGTAGTTGCTAAGCTATCTAAGTGTATATTTGGGAAAGCTCAGGATGCTTATTTAGGGCATGTAATTTCTTCCACTAGGGTGGCGGTTGATCCAGATGAAATCACTACTATTCTCCAATGGCTCGTTCCTATAGCTGTGAAACATGTTCGTAGTTTCTTGGGTATTGCCGGCTATTATCGTCGGTTTATCAAGAATTATGCCTCTATTGCAGGACCCCTCACGGATTTATTATGAAGAGATGCCTTCTGTTGGACTGAACAAACCTCACAAGCCTTTACCTAGCTCAAACAACTACTGAGTTCCACAACCGTGCTTGCTCTTCTGGTTTTTTCTCAGCCTTTTACCATCGAAAATGATGCCTCCTGGTTGGGAATTGGGGTTGTTCTGTCCAAAAGTAATCATCCATTGGCTTACTATTGCAAGAAACTTTGCCCACGCATGCAACAAGCCTCGACGTACCACCGCGAGATGTATGCTATCACTCAAGCCATAGCCAAATGGCATCAATATTTGTTGGGCCATAAATTCACCATCATTATTGATCAACAGTCATTACGACGTCTTCAGGACCAAGTTATTCAGACTCCCGAACAATAGAAGTGGCTAGGGAAACTGTTGGGATATGATTTTGACATTAGTTATCATCCGGGAAAACAAAATAGTGTTGCTGATGCATTATCATGCATGCCGTCTGGTTAACTTTTGGCCATTTCATCCCCTGTTCCTCATTTACTGCAGGATTTAGCTATTGTTGTTCGGGCGGACTCCGACATGACAACACAGATTCATCGTATCCTGGCCAACCCACACCAGACCCCTGATTTATCTTTTAAGGATGGATTGCTCCTCTATAAAGGTCGTCTGGTGGTTCCACCCGATTCTGCTCTCCGCCACCTATTACTTTTCGATTTCCACTCATCACCAGTGGGGGGCCATGTTGGGGTTACTCACACATACCAACGTTTATCCGCCACATTTTTAGGAACAGATGAAAGTTGATGTCAAAGACTATGTTGCTCACTGTTAGGTGTGTCAACAAACCGAACCATCCTTCCTTTCCGCTAGTGGCTTATTGCAACCCCTACTGATTCCGACCGTTGTATTTGAAGATATTTCTAAGGATTTTATCACCTGTCTTCCCAATTCACATGGCAAGACTGTTATAATTGTGGTCGTTGATCGGCTGTCAAAATATGGACACTTTATTGCCTTACCGTCCACCTTTACTAGCCATACTGTTGCCTCAGCCTTTGTTACCAACAACATTCGTTTCCATGGTATTCCTCTTTCGATTGTCGCCGACCGTGATGCTTGCTTATGACCACATTTTGGAAAGACTTGCACCGTCTTAATGGTACTACTTTCAAATTCTGCACTGCGTACCACCCGCAAATGGATGGCTAAACCGAGGCCCTTAACCACTATTTGGAGATGTATTTAAGATTCTAGTCGCTAATCACCCAAGTAAATGGTTGCAATACCTTCCCTGGGCTGAGTTTTAGTATACCTCTTCTTACCAAAGCTCTTCTAAGATGACACCTTTTGAAATTTTATATGGCCGACAACCACCTATGACCACTTGTTATCTTCGTGGGTCAAGTTCCACTTCGGAATTAGATGTCCAATTTGTAAAGCGTGATGTGGTTTTGTCGTTATTAAAATCGAACCTCCCAAAGGAACAGATTTGAATGAAGTTGATAGCTGATAAACATAGGCGTGATGTAAAGTTTGTAGGGATGATTTGGTTTTTGTTAAAATACAACCTTATAGACAAGGATTGGTGCGTCTACAACGTCATCACAAGTTGGGACACTGTTGTTTTGGTCTGTATCGTATTGTTGCCAAGATTGGGGAAGTCGCTTACAAACTTGACTTACCGGTGTCCGCTAAGATCCATCCAGTCTTTCATGTTTCATTGTTACGCAAGTGTGTGGGCACACCAACTACTCAAGTGACCCTGTTACACCTCATAGATTCTACTACCACTTTAATCCTTCATCCTCAAGCTATCCTCCAGGGTCACACAGTGGTCAAAAGGCATCAACAGATTCATCAAAGTCTTGTTTAGTGGGAAGGTTGGTCTCAACAGATGCCACTTGGGAGGACACCGCTCAATTGCGCCAACAGTTTCCCGATCTTCACCTTGAGGACAAGGTGGATCCTAATGGGGCGGGTATTGTTATCAGCCTAATTAACCAAACAGTGGTAAATGAGGTACCGGTTATGAATCCATATTAAACAAGGAGGAGTGAAAGAGTAAAAATACAATCGAAGACATTGAAGGACCACGTTTTGGGAGCCACATCAGCAATTCCATAACAGAATTAGTTACACCATTCTATTTAATGTAATTATGATGTGATCATTGGGTAGGCAATTTGTTAAGATCTCAGATCACATTCTCTATTCCCACCTCCCTTCTACTCTTTAATTTCTCATCTCATCATTTCAATATTACTAGAAGTTCTCTTATTGGTTTAAATCACAACATCTATTCATCCCGATGCTATGAAGATGTACCAAGACATGAAAAAAGATTGGTGGCCGAGTATGAAGCGCGATGTAGCGGAATATATGTGGAAGTGCCTTACTTGTTTACAAGTTAAGGCCGAGCACAAGAAGCCATATGGAAGATCCAACCTTTGGATATACCAGAGTGGAAGTGGGAGCATATCACCATGGACTTTATTACGAAGCTATCGCGTACCGCGCCAGGATATGATGCTATATGGGTGATAGTTGACCGTTTGACGAAGAGTGCTCACTTCCTACCGATCCGCGAGACATATTCATCCGAGAGGTTGGCGGATCTGTTCATTAAAGGGATTGTAACCCGTCATGGTGTGCCGATGTCTATTGTGTCTCATCATGACACCCGGTTTACATCTAAATTTTGGAACAAATTCGATGATGTGATGGGGACGAGGTTAAATATTAGCACGGGTTATCATCATCAGACGGATGGTCAGTCGGAGAGGACGATTCAAATGCTGGAAGATATGCTTCAGGCATGCGTCATTGATTTTGAACGAAGTTGGGATGACTGTTGGGTTTTGGCCAACAAGAATAAATTGAAGATTTCCAGGTCAACATTCAAGTCAACAAGAAGATGAAGAATTGAATCTTAAAGTCAATAAGTCAACAAGAGTCAACATTATCAGTCTAGGGTTTTATATTGTAATTGTCTTAGATTAGTATAATTAGAATAGTTTACTTTATTTGCAAGCATGCTTTTGAATGCGTTGTTGAGAGGTGGTAACGATGAGAGCATAGATCATCATCCTTCCATGGAAAGATGATCAATCATATGACAACATGTATTCAAATCTTCTTCACTATCAAGCAAAAATAGAAAATTATCAGAAATCATTAGCATCATATTCATTTTAGCATCTATTATAATCATCAAGTTTGATCTAATCAATTTAAATCCTAAGATCCAAGCTTATCAGTTCTCGCTCAAATCGGGAACACACAATTGGTGTCAGAGCCGGAGTTTTGGATTCACATTAATTCAGGTCGAATTTCATTGTTGAAATGCTAAAATGAAAGAAGATTTGAAGAAAACTTGAAGAAAAAGTCATGGGTGTTCTTTATGAGATCCAAGGATTTGAAGGTGAATCTAATGGATCTAGCATGAAATTGATGTTGTTTGATCATTAACCATGATCAAACCATCAATTAGAAGTAGAAGATTGATGTTTGGATTAGATTCCATGATGATTGGAAAGATGGACAAAAGTTCGCTATTTACACACACTAGTGTGTGTGTTCTTGGTGCCTTCAGAAATTCCCAGATCTGAAACATGGAAATGGAGTTTGGATTGATTTGGATTCATCATCATGATGTTACAACAACAATTTAACAATCAATGCATCATCAACATCAGTTTTTGGATCAAATAAAAAATTCAAGTAAGTGGGTTTTGCAAGTTCTTAGTGTTTTTCATTAATCCGTGGATTTGGATGTGGATAGGCTCAAAATTCGTGTTTAATTGATGAACAAAAATTTACTACATCAATTAAACATGAATCCATCATCAAAAACAACAAATTAGAGCCAGAATGAAGTGATTTAGGGGCTGAAAACTCAGAAGAGCTGATGGGAACTGTTCATGATGCTCCCCCTTGATGCTAATCATTTGATGCTCCCCCTTGATGCTAATCATTTGATGCGCCCCCTTTACTTTGTTTGGTGCACCCCTTGTGGGTTGCACAAAATGGGCAGCCACGAATCCTCTTGAACATCATTCGTTTGATTCCAAACTTCATCAACAACATCAAAAACCATAAGAACAACATGAAGAATCCATGATTCAACATCAGCAACAGCTGCACAAGGTTTGGACAGCAACAATTTTTAGCATTATGTTACAGCAAATCATCAACATTAAGAACAGTGTTTGAGCAGAGTTTTAGGCTTTAAATAAGCACGTTTCTGCAGCAAAATGGGCTGCCTTCTAACAGCTCGAACAACAATATTTTAACAGCAAATTGAGTAGCTTAACAGTAGCAAAATGGGTGGAATTTCAGCAACAGATTCTGCAGCAAATCGGCAACAAACGTGTTGCAGTTCAGCAGCATAAGAACACCAAATTAGGCTGCGTTTCGGAAGCAAATTCAACAGCATATAAGTAGACCTGCAACACATGAATCAGCAACATATGAGCAGCCCCGCGCACATCTAACAGCAACATAATAGCAGCCTTGCAGCTCATGAAACAACTGTGAATTAGTAGCATTTCAACCGCATAGCAGCAGCTAATAAACATTACTAATAGCTTCATTTGGGCAACGTTTTAGCACAAAAACACCAACCGATCAACATCAAACAAGCTACACTTGAAACCTCAAACAGATTGTTGCGCCCCATAGCATTGATGCACCCCTTGTGGGTTGCATTAGTACATTTTGACAGCAAATTCTCATCAAAATGTAGCAGCAAATCAAAATTACAAAGGATTCATTTGTGCAAAATGTTAGCAACAATAACTTAACAAAAGGGGTCGATTTGGATCTGCAGAAAGGAGCTGGGTTTTAGCACACTTGGTGCGGCCCCCTTTGGGCTGCACTTGTGTAGAATGTGCAGCAACAAATCAGGGTTTAAAAAGCATGTTTTGGGCAGTGTTTTAGCATCAAAAGAAAAACAAATGAAGATGAAAGGAGCTGCATTCAATCATCAAAGAAGCAGCAGCCCGTGCAGCTCAAAACATCACCTGATGCGCCCATTGTAATGGTTTGGTGCGCCACTTATGTGGGCTGCATCGTCTGGGTAGCTTCTGCATGGTTCTAACAGCAACAAACAACATCAATGATCCATCAAAAATATTAACAACAACAAGAACACTCTCAACATCATTCAAGCATCAAGAACAATACTCTCTTCATCATTGCCTCACCAACTACAACAACATCACCTAATGCGTCAAGAACAGAAAACAAAAACCTCAAACCTCACCAAAATAGTTGATTCAAGAACACGCTTCCGCAACAACAACAAAAACAACAACATGGATCAACTATTCAACAAAATGGCATCAACAAGGAACATCAATATCAAGTTTCAGTTTTTATCATCGGAAATCTACAATTTTGGGGGAGTATTGTTGGGATTTGGCCAACAAGAATAAATTGAAGATTTCCAGGTCAACATTCAAGTCAACAAGAAGATGAAGAATTGAATCTTAAAGTCAATAAGTCAACAAGAGTCAACATTATTAGTCTAGGGTTTTACATTGTAATTGTCTTAGATTAGTATAAATAGAATAGTTTACTTCATTTGTAAGCATGCTTTTGAATGCTTTGTTGAGAGGTGGTGAGGATGAGATCATAGATCAGTATCCTTCCATGGAAGGGTGATCAATCATATGACAACATGTATTCAAATCTTCTTCACTATCAATCAAAAACAGAAAATTATCAGAAATCATTAGCATCATATTCATTTTAGCATCTATTATAATCATCAAGTTTGATCTAATCAATTTGAATCCTAAGATCCAAGCTCATCGGTTCTCGTTCAAATCGGGAACACACAATGACCACTTACCGTTAGATAAGTTCTCATATAACAATAGTTATCATGCCAGCATTGGTATGCCCCCTTATGAGATGCTATACGGTAGGAGATGCAGAATGCCTGTGTGTTGGGGTGATATTGGTCAGAAATAGTTGAGGAGTATTGAGGTGATTGAGGCTACGACTGAAAAGTTAGAAAAGATCAAAGCCCTTATGAAGGCAGCCAAAGATAGGCAAAAGTCGTACGCTGATAAACGACGTAGACCGATTGAGTTCTAGGTGGGTAACAGAGTTATGTTGAAAGTTTCACCTTAGAAGGGTATCATTCGGTTTAGAAAGCGAGGCAAGTTGAGCCCAAGGAACATAGGGCCTTTCCGAATCATTGCTCGAGTAGGAGAGGAGGCCTATAGATTGGACCTACCAGATGAGTTATGTGGAATTCACTCGACATTCCATGTATCTCATATGAGAAAGTGTTTAGCAGACGAGAATATGGTTGTACCAATGGAAGATATAGAGGTAGATGAACGGCTCAATTATGTGAAGCAACCAGTGGCGATCATTGATCGTAAGGAAAAGAGGTAAAAGAATAAAGTAGTTCCCCTTGTGCGTCTACAGTGGAAGCACAGAAAGGGATCTGAGTCTACATGGAAGACTAAAGAGGAGATGAGGCAACACTATCCATATTTGTTTGAGGAATAACATGTTTCGGGGACGAAACCTATATAAGAGGGTGGACTTGTAACACCCGATTATTTTACAAGGCAAGAAGAAAGAATAAAAGTGAAGGAAAAGAAGGAAATGCAATAAAACCCAAGTTGAAGGGCGAAAACTATCAAAAGGACAAAAAACTTTGAAAGATGGTGAATAAATATGGTATGGCCGCCAATTTGTCCCACACTTCACTTTTGTCATTGGGTTTTTAGAGAGAGGGAGTGAAGAAAAAGAAAAAACTCTCGGGTCTTTGAAGAACAAGAAGAAGAGATCGAATTCAAGATAAGAATTCATGGTATTAAGATGTTCTTAACTGGCCTTAGCCTTGGTTGTATGCTTATGTGTGTTTGTGTGTTTGGTTGTGTGTGTTTGGTGGGTTTCTAGGTTGTAGAACTCGATTTGCAAAAGGGTTTTGAAGAAGTCATAACCAAGGCTGCTAAGGTGAGTTCTAGAACCCCCTTTTTACTTGTTTTAACTGATAAGGGGCTGGAAATACATATGTGAACGTTTTTATAAAATGTGTTTTTCACACGTATGTAAATGTGTATGTGTTTACGGGTGGGTGTGATTTTGGGTGTATTTATGATTTTGATGATGTTATGAATGTGTTTCTATGGCTTAGAATGTATGAATTAAGCTTAGAACATGATAGTGGATGATTTGGACTGAAATAGTATGATTATAGTATAGGTTGGTTGCCCATGCGTCCAATGGTCAGAAACTGCCTAATAGTTCCCATGCTCCCAAATAGTAGCCATGAGCTTGGAAAGGTTGAATTTGGCTAAGTGTCCAAACGCCCAGAACCCCATGCATCCAAATAGTGCCCATGCGCCCAAATAGTGCCCATGCGCCTAGAGTATTGCCCAAAATGACTAAGTGTTGGCCATGCGCCCAGAAGTTCCACATGTGCCTGGAAGGCCATGCGCATATGCGCCTAAAACTTAGATTATTTTTCTGATTTTTGGAGAAAAAGTGAAATGTAGGCTTTGACTTGGGATGTTCCCGAGGGTGAAGTAAGTTGACTTTTGATGATGTGTGGGCTATGTTATGGCATGTATGATGATTGTTATGTCATGTATGATGATGCCTTGTATAGTGATGTTTTGTTTGATTATGTTTATGTTCCATGTTATGTATGTTTATTTTCCATGGCTTTACGTGTTATAATTGTGAAAGAAAAGTATTATGTAACGTAAAGTGGAAGATAATGGAAAGAGGAACATAATGATAGAATGCATGCATTAATGAAAGTAAAAGTAAAGAAAGGCTTGCAAGCAAAATGTACGGAGGTGCACGACTCTAAAATGTCGTAAGCTCAACTGTGTGTGGTTTAGCTAACCCATAAGGATACACACAGGGGTCTAGTCTTTGTGACTGACCAAGTTGTATAGCACATGGATTATAGTGGATACTCACCCCGGTGCTGGTGCCAGGCTATGTGCGTTATGGAAGTCATTTATGATATTCGGCCCAGTACCCGCTTTGTGCATACGTTTGGGGTGTAGTATACAATTGGGATGTTTTTCGCTTGCCCCGGTGCTGGTGCCAGGCTATGTGTGTTATGGAAGTCATTTATAATCTTCGGCCTTGTACCCGCTTTGTGCATACATTTGGGGTATAGCTGAAGGCACTGATCCGGAAAGAGTAAATAAAGAAAGTGATGAACGATAAAGGAAGATAATAATGATATTATCTATGTGTACGTATGATGTGTGATCATGTATGGAAGTATAAAATGGGATTGAAAGAAAGTAAAGTATATTTTATTTTAAAACTACAACTCACTTAGCAATGCTGAATTTTGTGTTTCTAGTTGGCAAGTAATTGTTGCTGAGGATGGCACGGGGCGGCTACTTGGCTCCTTTTGGTTGGCATTCTTTTGTATAACGTTTTTGAATTGTAATGCGAACAAACAATGTTTTGTAATGAATGTTGTATTATTTTGCAAAAGCGATTATTATAATGAAATGAAATGTTTGTTTTAATGTTTCCACTTCAATGGTTTATTAAGATTAATGTTGTTGGTACACATGTCCCTAGTTCCAGTTCTAATGTTCTTAAATGTATTAGACTTTCATTGTGTTACACATATGTAATGTTTGATCAATGTAATGAAAAACTCTATGATTGAATGTGTATTGGTTGCTTAAT
>BJCM01274669.1:0-12914 GCA_018326385.1 Flaveria bidentis | reverse complement strand
AGCACATCGACTTAGATTATCACTTTGTTCGGGAACTAGTTATGTCCGGCAAATTACACACTAAGTTCGACCTACCAAGCTTCAACTTGCGGATATTTTCACTAAAAGCTTGCCACGGCCACTCTTTGAGCAATTTCGAGACTTACTACGAGTTCAACCACCGCCGTTTCGCTTGCAGGGGGATAACAACCATTGTCAATCATTATCACCAACTACTCCTACAATTACTGTCAATCACACGTAAATATAGTAGTGATTATAAAGTCAATATTATTGTGATACCTTTTCTTGTATTTCTCCTTGTAATTAGCTTGTAATCATCTATATAATGATATCAAAATCTCTCTAATAATTTAGAGAGAATTCCTTGACTTTCAATGACTAATTATGAGGTCTTTGATTTTTGGAAGAGTAAAATGAGTAGAGAGATTTAATTTGCACAAAATTTAAAAATCTAGGGCCAATATAATTTCTAACGTAAAATTTTAGAAGCTAAATTGATATTGATATATAGCCCCCGGCGAGGATCGAACTCGCGACCTTTCGCTTACGAAGCGAACGCACTACCACTATGCTACGGAGGCTTTCTCTTAGTAATTTATTAAATTTGATTATATAAATAGAGAACTTAATTTTTAAAAGGCTTTCACCGTTTGCAAGCATTTTATCCGTTTTAGACGACTCCTGTCTGCGTGTCGTTATCATTCAATCTTTTTGAAAAAAAAAATCTTAAGTTTTTGTTGCATATTACCATGAATTTCTATTGTCTTTATGTATATTTATTATTGCTTAGAGTCTTTCACTTTTTGTATTTATACACTTCTTGCGTTCAAGTAATGCTTGTGTAAAGTCATTTAATTATCATATGGTATCAAGCCTTTGATCCTTTCCCCTCCCTTGCACTTCCCCATTCGTCTACTTCTTTCGGTTCTCTATCATCTCTCCTCTTCGAACCATCATTGACATGGCCGCCTCCTCTTCGACAGAAGTTTTTTCCTCCATCAACTCTCCTTTGCATTGGTTTACCGTCAAACTCTCTCCCTCTAACTATCTTGATTGGAGAAACTTTTTCAAGCATCTAACTATTAACCATAGCATACATGTTGAAAAAAATTCTGTTACTTCATACTTGTATTCTTGTAATACGGCTTCCATAATGCTCACTAAATGCATATTATTATCTAAGAAAATTACAATTAATAGCATTGATAGTGATTAAGATAATTTAAATATTAAGATTCAAATGATATTTTAGGAGTAAAAAATTTATACTTATAATTTAATCATTAATAATTGGCTTATTTTTTAAATTCATGTCGAATTACTATTGCATATTATGTATCAAAACTTGTGTTTTAAAGAAACACTAAATTTTTGAAGCTATAAAACATCTAATAATATTAAATAAAAAACTTAAAATTATCTGAAGTACTTATAATTTAAGATTTTAATATAGAAAACTGATAAAAAATAAATGAATAATAACTTATGAATTTTAACATCCTGAATTCTCAAAACAATATTCTATTTAACTTTGAATTTCTTTTCAATTTTAAACAATTAAAATTTATTGATTATCAACTCAAGAGAGCATCAATCATCATACCATATGCATTACAAGTTGTACATATTTTTGGTTTTTTTCTTTCTTTTAAAATTCTATTTTAAACCTAATATTTTTATAATTTTTATCATTTACCCTTACAAAATTTAAAATCAAATTTGATCCCACAAACTTTACATCTTTTACAAATGTATCATTTTATATTTCAGTCTAAATTTTGAAAGTTAACTGATTCAATATTGTTATGCTTATTTTTTTCAGTTCAATGACCCAGTTGCAATGCGAATCCAAGACCAACTTAGTTATTGTTTTTAATGTTTTGTGTTTATGCGTGTAGTTTAACATTTTTATATCTGCTTTCTGTTCGATTTCATTTTTAAATTCTTTTTTTTAATACGAGTTTTTTTTATATTCGTTATCACTGGTGATAATATGAGATTGTTGTTACTTGACAGAATTTTATAACCTCATAACAACGCGATGACTTAATACTAGTATAATATAATAAATAGTAAAATGTCATTTTTATCCCTGACATTTTATTGAATTTGTCATTTCAATCCAATTTTTTTCCAGTAATTGTGGTTTACCAAATGTTGTCATTTCCATTAACTATACTAACTCCGTTAAGTTCTCCGTTAAATATGAGTGTATTTTAGTTTTTCTAACACCCTAATTTTCCAATTAAAACAAAGGCAATTAATAAAATATTCAATTAAAACTAAAAAAATATGAAGCAAATAGTGAGACCAGACGCTTCAATTTAAAAGTTTTGATTAATGCTACTAGTTTAGAAGCCCGTCTACTACACATGTTGCATGAAAAATTAAATAATAATTATTTAGTAATAGTAAAAATTAAAAAAAAATTTAAGATAAAATATGCTTAAAGTTACATATAATTAACTATTAAGTAATTAAACAATAACACTAATTTTTCAAAATTTTATCTTTAAAGAAGTTTTGTTTTTAAAAAATATTAATTTTTTAAATCTCCAAAATATTATTAAAGTGTTTGTATTAAAAAAACTTTATATTCAATATAATTTGGTTTTTAAAATGTTTTTTAATATTTTTTTATTAGGTTTGTGTCGTATCATAAAAAACTAAATTAAAATTTTAATACAAACATTTTAATAATTTTTTTGGAGAGTTAAAAAATCAATATTTTTTAAAAGCAAAACTTTTTTAAAGACGAAAGTTTTAAAAATTATTATTATTTTTAATTACTTAACGGTTAATTATATATAACTTTAAGCATATTTTATCTCAAAAAATTATTTTTTAATTTTTAATAGTACTAAATAATTATTATTTAATTTTTTCATACAACACATGTAGTAGACGCCTAGACAGGTTTCTAAACTAGTTAATATTAATCAAAACTTTTAAACCGAAATGTCCGGTCTCACTAGCTGTTATATATTTTTATTTTAGTTTTAATTAAATATTTTATTGATTAACTTTGTTTTAATTGGACAATTAGGATGTTAAACAGACTAAAATACATTTATATTTAATGAATAACTTAACAAAGCTAGTGAAATGAATGAAAATGATAATATTTGATAAACTACGATTACTGAAATAAAAAAAATAAATTAAAATAACAAATTTATCAAAATATTAAAAATAAAAATAACATTTTACTCTGTAATAAATGTTTAGATAATAATAGAAGGGGAGTGGAATCCCATTTCTCCAGGCAAAAGAAAATATCTAGAGGAACGTGTCACCACTAATTCGAATTCGAACATTAAAACGTTCCCCCATTTCTTTCATAAAACCAACACTTGCTCTTGCTGCTTCCCCTTCCTCTCTCTCTCTCTCTCTCTCAAGTTTCACTGAATCATCAAGGTAAAACGACATTCTAAACCCTAGATCTATTTTTCTTTTCAAAATCACATATCATATGCTTTCCATTTAGTCTCGTTTCACCTTCGAAATGCATACACCACACACATTCCGATTTTCTGAGTGATGGCTACCGGTGATCGGCAGTTGATGTTTGTTAGTACATCTCTCGATTTAGTTGCTCCGTTAATTGGATTGTTTAGAAGAGTGATTGAATTGATGTATATGAAAAAGTTGGAGGGTTAGATGTCGTTTTCGATGGCAAAATTTGCAGTTGATTGAGTTATAATTTATAAATCTAGATCTTGACTTTAACACTATAATTTCATGTTTATGTGTGATTGTTGAACATGTATACAAACTTGTGATGTATATTGTTGGAACGCTGATTGTGTTTTGAGTGCTTCACATGCATCAATCACTTGTAGAGTTGTAGCGAACATGCAATTGATGCTCATCAGGTACTATTCTGACACCTTGAACTTGTCATACGGATATCTGCGTGTATTAGCTTTGATAGAGATGCAGCTTACTTTATGATGAGGTCGGTGATTGGTTTGAAATTAGTTCATAATTTTTTAGCTTTCTCTGGGTTTAGGTGGTGCAGGGTTGGTAATATATTTCTAGTAAGAAGCTTTTTGCAATACAAGGTTTCAATGTAGATCAAAGGCTATTACTCTTAACAATGCTAATCAGTCCATGTACATATGTACATGCTTAGTATTAGTTCTATAGCATAGTGTGTCTTTATTATTACATTGCAATGCTTAGAAGAGACATTTTTTTGGGGATTTAATCTTGTTTTTGATGTGGAAGTTGGAACCAAGGTCTGTTATTTGGTCATTGATATTAGTTTTAGTCTTGTAAATACCATATTGATTCTGGATAATGAAGTCATGCTTGAGGGCTTAGATGAGTGTAGGTTTTAGTAATCCAGATGGTTATGTTTGAGATTTTGTTAAGGATTATGTCTGCCATTTAGTCCAAATATCTTGCTTTATCTGGCATCATACATGTAAGTGATGAAATATGTTAGCCCAGTTTTAATGTACCTTGATAAATCATGCTCTTTGGAACATAAACCAATTAAACAAGGCAAACACACTAGTAGTTCAAAATATAAAGCATAGATAAATGAAGGATCAAAGGTGATTTTTGATATTGGCTGTTTATGCTCCTTAAACCCTGGTGTTTGTCAAATGTTCATAAAATCAAGCTGATTATGGTCTAAAACAATGTGCAGGATTAGTGCTTTGCTCATTAGGAAGGTGAAGTATGAACCGAGGAGTGAGCAGTGGTGGGGGCCAGAGTTCTTTGAGCTACTTGTTTGGGGGTGGTGAAGCACCAAAACCAGCCGAAAAAGCTACACAATCTGCTCCATGTGAAACACCAGCAGCAAACAACGTGGCAGCTGCAAAACCTGATGTTACTAAGCAGATTCCTGCAGGTGTTCATGGTAATCCTTCAAACAATTACTTCAGAGCCGATGGTCAGAACACTGGGAACTTCATTACGGTAAGCACTTTTCAAAAATAATCTACCTGTTTGTATATAGTCCAAGTTTCTTTCCTTTGTATGAGAATGGAAGAACTAGATACTTTTAAGTCTTTAAGCTTGCGAGATTTTAATTTTAACTAGAATTTGAGACCGTGCTTTGCCGCGGGTCTCTTTAGAGTTTGGTGTTTTAGAGAATTGTGATTCGCGCATTGCTGTAAGTGAAAAGATATAATTTAATAACGATAGAGTCAACCTCTCGGACGAAACTGTTAAAAAAAACAACTCGCACACACTTTAAATCCACTCCTTAATGTAGTTAGAAATAATTTAAAACATGTTATGGATGTAGCTCGAACCTTGACCTCAAGGGAAACATTATCACTCTAGCTTCAAATGGTTTTGTCATATGCTTGTGAATTTAAAAATAAATATTATTACTCAAAGTAAAATTGAATTAAATAATGAAAAGAAAAAATAAATAAACTTTAATATTTTGATAAAAAAAAGACAAAAAGTAAAACCAGGAAGTAAAGAAAGATAAAAAAGACCATCATATCTGAGTGGACTATTGAGTATTAATAAGATTTTAACTAAAAGAGGGACTTCAAAAAATGTTGTCAAAGTTCTTGAACCCATGACAGTTGGAAGAAATAACAAAGCACTAACCATTCCATCTAGCTCATATAAATAATAATATAATGCGAACTTTCTCGAACTAACTTATTTAAACTAAACCAAAATTGGTAAATATAAAAACAATTTAATCACTGTAGCTACCGACATACATAAATACTAAACCAAAATTGGTAAACATAAAAACAATATAATCATCGACATATATAAATAATGATGTATATAAGTTGTTTACATTTTGCAGGAACGACCTTCGACTAAGGTCCACAGTGCACCTGGTGGCGGGTCTTCTCTTGGATACATGTTTGGTGGCAATTGAAATGTTTGCTGTGATGTAAGCTCAGTGGTTTCAACCAGTAATCGAGTCTTAAACCTGTAATCATAAAGATAAATCCATGTTTGAGAACTTGCTTTATCATGACATGTGTTCTTATTTGGTGTGGTCTGTTTGGACTACTTTCACTTTGCATGAATCAATGAGCTGAATCTGTTTTCTTAAGATTGGGAACCATCGTTCGATTGATTGCTTATGGTGAACATTTACTATTTGGTTTCACAAAATCAGTATTATATTCTATTAAAGCATTATTTCTAATTTTAGAAATCAATACTGTTTATTACATAATCAAGAAAATGTTATTGATTTTTTTATAAACGTAAAAACACACAAAACTAAGTTAAGAAATAGCTAATTTACTGTTTATCTACCATTTCTCATTAAATAAAACAAGATATACGAACCAAATTTAGTTCAAACTAGGTAGAAAAATCAGTGCGAGTCTAGCATCTCTACCTCCTGCGATCGAGGAGAAAGGTTTGTTTCTATCATATCCCTTTTTTAATACATCTTTCAAAGATTTGAACTTCATCTCCCTCTTTTAAAACTTACCCGCTAAAGAATTGATTTTACGTCTACCAAATCAAATATTTGAATTCTTAGGGTGGGTGACACTAATGCCATAAACCTTCACTATATTATAAAATTTATTAATAAGATAATGTAATGTTAAATCATGTCACACTACACCATACATTTTTAGAAGCAAACCCACGACGATTACAAGCCTCGATAATAGACCGGGAGAACATGCCGCAAGACCGGCGGTGGTGTTGGGGTGTCATGCCGAGGCATGCCGAAAGGTCCGGCGTGAGCGCCCCCCTCCCGTTTAACATTTTGATTATGACTCACACTCTTTAAACATCATGCTATTTCAAAGCTTAAGCTATGTCATCCTCACGTAAGACGTCTTGTGCACTGACACGTCTTTCGTGATTAGGCTTACTCCACGTGGCCTTACTTAACATTGTGAACAAGACTTATGAACCTTAACCTCTTTCTTTGTCGTGCTTCTTCTTGGACGGCAAATGCATAGGATTTTGCAGAGCCAAAATACCCACAATCTCCCGTTGTTTAACTGCAAGTGGAGATAATGATGATGATGAACCTTAAATTGGATCGTAATTTACGCCACTTACTACCATTCATACACAGAGACCTCAATTCTCGTTTCTCTTCTTCACCCTTCGCATGTCACCATAATCAACATCGATTTCAAAGGTTTCTATCTCGTTCATTCACCCTTCATTACCCTAATACCCCTTTATCTTTTACGGTATCTGGGTTTCATCGTTCTTTTTATCTTCCGCCTAAAGTATCATCAAGTTTTCATCTTTCCTTTTCAAGTCGTCCACAGTACTCCATCACCAACACTAAAGACACCTCTGAAGATATCCATGATCAAAAGCCTCAAGAATTAGCTCAGTGTAATGCTCTGTAGTTGCAAATATTCACTCTTTTACATCCTGTTTTGGTTTTCTTATTTATGTTTGCATACATGCTGCAGTCTCAAAGGATACGGTGGAACTAATCATTGAAGCTGAGCCTGAGGTGTGTTCTCTCATCTTTGTATTTACTCTACTTATATGATCACGATGTTCTAGGGGCGGACCTTGGAGCAACAGTAAGGAGCTTTGTGTATCGGGTTAATATGATGACAATGCTTTAAACATTCATATAGATTGGAAATGGTGGTAGTGTTATTATACACAATTGTTCTTGGGGTGAGAAAGCTCTATCTATTGCTCAAGATGTGTTACTACAGTTTGGTGATGACATAGGAATCTTTGGTTTTAAAATTTCCCCTCGAGGATACGTTTATGTGAGACTGGATAGACTTTGTAACGAGTAAGATTTTCCGCTTATTAACGCGATTTCATCAAGTGATTGAAATGTTTGTAGTCATATATTGTTTTTGCAATGGATGCAGGTTCCTGAGCATGGAGGATATTCAAAGTTACAGTCAAGAATACAAGAAAAAACTAGATGAAGCAGCAGCTGTTGGAGACATCCCTGATGACTTGGCTCTTGAGGTTTCTGTTATACAACTTACATTGTAGTAAATAAGTCTTCAAGCATGAAAACTTGAGGGTTTTTTTTGGATCTTGGTAGGTATCTTCTCCTGATGCAGATCGAGTACTAAGATTACCACATGATTTAGAGCGTTTTAAAAACAGGGCTATGCGAGTAAAGTATGTAGAATATGATGATCCTAAATCTATGAAAAAAGAAGGAATATTCTTCTTGGAATCTATTGAAATGGATTCTGGAAGTTGTGTATGGAGGTTGGCTGATGTAAAAGAAAATCGGGACCAGCCATGTAAAGGAAGACCATTGACCCGCAAACAGAAGGACTGGAGACTCAAACTGCCATATGAAATGCTGCAGCAGGTGACTCTGTATCTTGACTACCAGTAAGATATCAAGTTCTACAGTTTTGTGGAACTTTTAGAGGTTGAAGTTTCTGAAAGTTGCAACACTGGTCTTCATGCACACATCCATTCCCCCAGTCGGCCCTCATTATCGTAGGCTGTAGTTTGCTTGGGTTGAAACAGTCTTGATGGGATTTTGTGCAATCCATATATGTTTTGTTTTTGATGTCTCATATTGAACATGATGTTGATATTGCATTTTCATAATGAAATGATCTTGATATTCAATTTTAACACATTATCATGCTAAGATTACTTATCATCTATTGTGTTCCTCATATATACAGGTTAGGAAATCACCTCCCTTGTCCAGGACTTGGCATACTTAAACCAATATTAATTTATTGTGCGGATTTTATAAATATTTTGGGGGAAAAAGAGTCGCAACAATGCTCAAAACTCAGGTTGATAATGTGACCTGCATTTTCTCTCTAAGCTCCCTCAAAACTCTCTTCTCGATATGTGATATATATCTACTTCCCCTGAACAATTTTACTGTTTTTTAGACATTGCTGCTACTAACAATAAAGAGCGTCTCTTTCTGTCCAAAACACATCCTTTCAGGTGAATCTTGAGAGAAATCTAGTCTGGAAATCAATAGTGGCATGCGATACTTCATACACATCATCCTTATATTGTATATTTGATTTGGTTCATGAGAGCAGAAGCACATGTTTATTATTTGACTTCACATAACAGACTGTTATTAACAGTATAACCTATTTCAAATATATTGTTAGCAGAACAATCATCACACAATCGACATTGAACAAATATACACAGTAAAATAAAGAATCATGATGAGAAACATATGCTGTACTCGGATCATCTTTTAACATTACAGATTTTGAAACTATGAAACCCGACTTAAAAGAATCAATGATGAGATAACCTCTCGTACATAACAACTTCAAATATATAGACGGAGCTACAAAATTGCATTTGGTTCGAGTCAAAGAAACAGCAATAGGAAGCAATAAAACTTACAAATTCAAGCTCTAATTGATTGATTTACTTTTCGTATGGGCTCCTCGTTGTCTAATTCCACGTCACTTATATCCTCTGAATCATAGTCATTGTGTCTTTCCACATTATCACCATCATCTTCTTCTAAATCATCATCATCATGTCTATTCACTGTAACGCCCAATTCTTCTGAATCGTCATCATCATTGACCTGTGCGTTCAATAATAAGAAAAAGTTATGAAATTGATAGCATTAGCTGATGTAAAGGGTCTGATTATGTGAATATAATCAATCAATATGTATGTCAGGGATATTAGACATAAAAAGAAGAAAACTTACAGGGAAGAGTGTACGGAACGCTTTTTCTGTGATGGTTCTCAAACCATTTGGGTCAGGGAAGAAAGCATCATCTTCCATGCCTGGTTTAGGAGGGTAGCCACGTGTTCGAGCCTGCAGCCATTGCTCGGTGACCCCACGGTTAATAGCATAGTCTATACTATGCACCAAAAAGTCTTTATTGGTCATCAGGTGTGGCTGTACTATCAACTTACTCATAAGTCCTAAATCCATTATATCAAAAAGGACATTAGAACCCTAATCAACACACAATTTCACACACGCACATGGACCCTAAACACACAGTGGTTACCTGCAACAAGTCCATCTCCGGCTGCAGACATATCCGAAGTGAAAGGAGTGATGGGTGGGTCCTCCATTCCAAGAACAGACCCGTCGTGTTCCTTTGTGTAGTAATGAACCTTGGAAGTCCCGTTTGTGACAAACAGAACTTGAAGATTATCATGTAAAATTGGAGAAATAATGTCTGGGCTGTAGTGAGGGAATTTTGACCTATCGTTGTCTTTGGTGTCAAATCTTTCACGAGGCTCGATCCCACACAAGAATTCAAGTTCTTGTTTTGTAACCTCGATTATATCTGCAAGTTCTAGAGCCTCCTGAATAATCGACTGAGTTTCTTCTAAAGAATGCCATAGTGGTAATGGTAGATTGAGGTCAAAAAAGATAAGCCCTCCAAACTGCTTTGAGATCTTGATGGCTTGTAATGCACTTGTTTTCATTTTACGGTCAAGAAGAGAAAAGGAATTGAAATAAAACATCTTTGCCTGCATAAGTACGTTTGGTTTTAAGATATCACATTTATGTGAAAATGCACGAACTAATTGGTCTGGTCCAATTCTGGTTTCAAGTAAAATTTTAATTACTTACCTCTTTGAGCACATCGATGTTGATTTCTGTTTTTCTTAGAGCATCCTCAGCACACGGGCCGACACATGTCATTCTTAAACCACCCCTTTTGCTCATTTTCATCCGTGACACCGCGGTTGTCCTTTTGGGATCTATCCGAACTGATCGAGTTTGCACTCGACTCTCATTCAAATAATACAAAAGCGCTTGTCCAAAATCATCATCCCCAATTTTACCCATAACCGCCGCATTACTCCCAAATCTAGCAAGACACAAAGCAACATTGGCTGCACAACCTCCTGTTGCCCTAACAAACTTCTCTGGTGCCCACAATGCATCTTTCATACGTTCGTGTGACTCGTGGTCTATAAGTCTATTTGCTCGCCTTCCTGATGGCACAAACGCATGTTGGATAGGTCCAAAACAACAAATCAAAGGAGGCCATGAGTATGTAAAGCTAATATCTTCTCCACCACTTGCATCAAATTCTAGATCTTTTTCATTATCGGTATCATCTTCAGTTTCACTAAGCTCGGTTTCACTACCTTCACTTAGTGTATCTTCAATCTTTTTCTTGGTACGTCTCCGTCTTGTCACCTTTTTTTCTGGTTCCTCATCTAACTTACTTGAAGTAGAGGTAACTACACTTTCTAGAAAAGGAGGATACTTGGTTAAAAAAGAACATTTTGCAACTTAGTCCTAAATAGCACCAAAGATCAAAATACCGTAAAATAGCAACATACTTTCAGAAAGGTTAAATGCCCAATATAGCAAGCATACTTTAACAATTTAACCAACAGCAACATACTTTGAAATTATCAGACAACTTACTTTAGTCTTTTACTAATCATAGCAACCAAAACATCAATATTTACCAATCATAGCAAAGAGAATTTCATTCTTTTTTACAATAGTAACAACACTTTTTACCTCATGGTAACTATGACTGGTATGAAGAATTAAAGATGTTATTATAATAAATATCAAAGTGCATTATGTAAAAGTGTGACTATTTTGCTTATTTATGGAACATATGTTCAATATTAAGATGTAAGGGTTACAGCTTCAGATTTATAACTGTAAACATGCATCTTTTCTGGTTATAAGCTTATAATCAAAGCCGTTGATTTTGAAAGCCTATTCCATAGAAAGATTTTAACCGAGATACTGAAGGCCCAACGATCTCCAAGCGAACAAAAACGTAGAAAAACTCAGGTTGAAAAGGATGAAGAACAAAAACTATTTGATCACAAACATTGTTGATCGACACTTTTGTTAAAGAAAACTAAATATTTGATTCCTTAACCATCAACCAAACAACCCTATTTATACTAAACAAAACAAATCCTACTATGACTCATACTCCTATCTTCTAGGAATTAAAACAACTTGATAAACATCAAACTAAATAACTAGATAAACATACTAATTAAATAATAAATAAAAGACTCTTAATAAAACTAAAACTCCACCCATATAAGATTTGACTTTGATCTTTTTTTATGTGAATTAACAAAGATTAATTCCAACAGATACATCCTTCTTATGTGCAATTTGATCTTTGTGAATAATTGTTACTTTCCAAAATTGATCACTTGATTTATTTTTCATAATAAAAGACTGACCTTTTCTCCGAGTTCTTCTTTGAGGTTTCTCGGGTTTTGCTGGCTCCGAAGGGGATGATGTTTCCTTGTCCATGTTACTAATATTACTCTCTGATACCGGGGTCTCCTCTGTAACTTCTGATTCTGTTTTCTTTCTTCTTCTAGATGGAGCTCGTTTACGTGTTGTTTTCTTTTCTGATTCCTCTTCTTCTCCATCAGATGTGTTTTCCGCAAGTTTTTTTCTAGGAACGGCTGTAACCACAAATCTACTACGCAATCTAACTTCGGGAAGTTGTACAAAGTTTATAGGAGACACCGAAGGAAAATTGGACTGCCACCTACACAAATAAAAACATTAGATATTAAGAACTTGATATGTTTTTTAGAAACCTCTTAAACATGTAAAGATTTATGGAGTCTGTTTGATACAAGTTTCAAATCACAAACAAGAGATGAGAACAACAGTTTCAAAGTGCATTTTCAAACATTTATTGTTAACTTATTAGGATAAAATGCTGCAGGTTAGGAGAACTCAACAACATATAATCAAGCTAAAACTTGTGGCTTCAATTCCGTTCATTTCTAATCTTATCCTTTCATTCTTCTTCCATACCAAATAATAATCAAGTCAAGCAAAAAACACAGAACTCAAAACTCAATTTTCAGAATTCCATCATCTATTATGCAATTTACAGGCAAATCAACTTATATTGCTAAAATTGTTTCAAAATAGCTTATGTACATGTTGGTATATAGATATACACACATGTAATTGTGACTGTGTGCATATGGAGTATGTGTGAGAAAGATAGACAAAGAACCTG
>BJCM01274668.1:6082-27001 GCA_018326385.1 Flaveria bidentis | reverse complement strand
ACCTATTTAGTCTCCAAGGTTAGTCATCTTGAATCTCAAGTGACTACCTTGCAAAATAGGGTCAATGATCAGCAACTTGAGATTTCTTATCTCAAGGACAAACTAGCTGGGAGACCTTTAAGAGGAGCTCAACCAGGAACATAAGTGTGATTGACCTAACTCCTAGCTCACCTATGCAAGAGGGTGATGCTACCAAAAAGGGGGAGAAAGTCATTATAGTCACAAAACCTGGGAGTTCTTCAGGGAGTGTGGACATTGAGGACTCACCATCCTCACTTGCAATTATGCATACTCAGCAACTTCCTCAAATTCACATTGATGTGGACTCCTAGTCTCCTACATACAGAGTCTGTTTGAGGAAGGAATACCAAGGGCAATGTCATCTCCATAAACTTCATATCACATCAATTAGTGGAGGTATGACAACAACAGAGAGCCCTTATCATTCTTAGAGTTCAACGACAGCAAGAAGTCTTCAACTTTCAGACCTTGAACTTCTATGAAGGTCTGGATCTAGTCAACATGCCACTTGTCAATCAAAGCCAATCAAGACAAGCTGACAAGCTGGCTCAAAGAATCCGAGACAAAATCACTGCAGAGTTCAGCTTTAGAAGGAGACTAAGGCAAATAGGCAATGCCATCGGTCAACTGGATGTTGAGGCAGACCTTAAGATTATTTTCATAGGGGAAACCTTGACTGAAGGCCCAATGGCAGAACCTGAGAGCCTTGTCTCATCATCATCAACTGCTGTAGAGACTCATACCCTTTTTGAGACACCTGTTGGTGAAGGTGCTTCTCAACCTCTCTCTGGCCAGAGCTTGGAAGCTACACCAAGCAATGAAGGCCAAACCTCTCTCCACCTTGAGTCACAAAGGTCTGTGAGTGACAAAGGGAAAAGAAAGATGACATCTGAGGAGATTAAGGAGGAGAGAGAGAGAGAGAGGAAAAGGAAGTTGAGGGGAGAAAGTTCCTCTTCTAGGTCTGCAAGACTCATGGAAACTACTACCAGGACTGCCCCCAGGCCAAACATTCAGGATGATGAGTTGAGGGTAGTCAGGATCAATTACTTGCTGACCAGGAACTATGACATTGATAATGTCATTTCTCTCCTCTTAGAGGAATTGAATGAACTGGTTGACATGGAAATATCAAAGGAGAAGAAGGAGGCAAAAGATGCAGAGCTACTGGTACAAATCAAAGAAGAAAGAAGAAAGAAAAGATTGTATAAGCATGTGCCTACTCTCTCCCTAGTTCAAGAAAGTCCTGCACAGAAGGATGTGGTTCAACAAGAACCTCAGGTAGATAGAGAAGAAGATAGGATCAAAATGTTCAACTACCCGAGTGCCACAGGCCTCTATCAGGAAAATGCACTTCTTCCCTTATCCTATGACTATATTGTGTTTGAGTAACTCAAATAACTTGAACTTAAGATAGTCAAGGAAAGAAAGATCACTAAAAGGAAACTAAGGGAAGAAGCTGCAAAGTCAAGAGCAATCATCCAGAAGAGCATGAACAAGTCTGCAGACAGGCAGAGGTTGATGAGCTTCTTGAAGCTGTATGGATTCTCAGGAAGGAGACTTGGCCCTATGTCTCTATCCACTATGGATGAGCATATCAGGGTAATCAAGCAGAAGATTAAAAGTGGAGAGCTGATAGACTTACAGTCCCCTCCAAGTCAAGCTCCACCTGAAGTGGAGGTTAAGGTTGAACAACCTGAACCTCCTGCTGAGACTCAGCAAGTTTCATCTTTTGATCCACAGTAGGGTCAGACTCCCTCTCCTTCTGAACATGTGAGAGAGGAAGACCCAACTGAGAAAGATAAAGAAGATCAATCAAGTGCTGCAGGCCAGTCTTCTTAGTTAAAAGGAACAAAAAGAAAGAAAATGATGGCTTCAAAGCCAAAGAGAAAGGAGAAGAAAGAAACATCCTTCTCAGAACCTTAGGATGAGTCAGAAATCCTAAGGATGTGCATCCAGAGGATGCTCCATCATCTCTCAATCAAATTGCTCCTCTAGCATTAGGAAGACCTATCCTGTCCTGGACATACACCACAAATCCAGAAAGGTGGCATGTCATTAGATATCATGGCATTGAGAATGTCTAAACTTGGCAAAACATGTTCAATCTACCTCTACATGATCTCTTTGACATAAGAAGACACTTTGAGAGTCTAAGTGGTCCTAATCATCTCATGAAGAAGGGGGTGGTCATTATCCTGATGAGGACTATCAATATCTATGGTCTTCAAGTATTTTGGTAGCATCAACCTAGGGGGAGTTTGTAGAGATTATATGAAGAGGTTGATGCAACCCAAACATCCAAAGTCTCTCATGCATGCATGCACATGGGTACTAAAGAAGAATGCTTCGGAAGTTTCACACAAGTAACATAAATATTCTAAGTGTGAAATCTTCCTAAGCCAAGACCAATATCTTCCGAAGCCAAAGATGAAGTCTTCGAAGCTTTAGAGACAAAGTCTTCCGAAGACAACATATGAAGATGGATTTCATCCAAAGACTTTTAGTATATATGCTTTATCTAATGTACTTTACATAAATTTGGATACCTTTCCGCTGCAACTCTGTAAAGTCACCAACTTTCATAAGTTAGTGAAAAGGTCCATACTTTTAGTAACTGTACATTGAGGTCTTGAGTCTGTAAACTTTCTACTTCATGTACTTTAATAGATTAGGATGTGAGCTATGGTATGTCATAGTCACTAGTCAAAAGGCAATCTGCCTTTTGACTCTACAATTGATTTTGTTTGTATCTAGTCAATTGTATCGAGCAAGCCTTTAAAGTATGGCCGGTTGTAGGATGTAGTATATGTATCTCAAGTACTTGTATCTTTCTGGTTATGCTTTGTATCATTTGTAATAGAACTTGAGAAGGCAATATACTGTAATCTTGAAAACCATCTCCTTGTGTATTTTGCTATCTTGTTGTGTCTCATATTTACTTGTGTTCTTAGCATCATTTCTAGAGGTTAACCAGTATCACTATTTGATTAATTAAGTGTTCTTAAGCAACTCTCCTCTTTGTGTTTTTGTGTTGTTGTGTTGCATTTGCATACCCTTCAACGGTCCTGCAGTTAGATCTAGAAAAGGAAAATTGGTCAAAACAAATATGCCAAAAACCTATATCAACCTGTTAGTATCTTAAAAATGAAAATTGTTCAAAACAAATATAAATATGTCCAAATTTTCATTTCTCTAAATATTGATTATCCTCTAGGGTTCTCATCTTCATACTTAGGATGGAGTGTCCTAAATGTATGAGATGATTTAATTGAAAGTCCTAAATTTCATTCCACCACAACCATGAGACCTAAACACATGACATTAAGATAATTAAACATACTACCATAGTCCTAAACTATAACATTATACCAAACCCATCACATAGTTGTTTGACACCCCAAGGATATATAAAAATAAACATAATTCAAAGCATGTTCATATGGACATGATCATTTAGTACATCCTTGATTAGCGAATACACTCAATCATCATATGGTGGAGGCGGATAAGAAGCCCTAAAAATGCCCTCATAATGACCATGCCCAACAACACAATGTCATACGCTCCATCAGAACTTGTGCCTCCATGATCAGGATTTGATTTTCGTTGCTATCAAAATAAAAAATGCACATGGATGGAGTTGATTGAGGTGATCTTAGAAACTGATAAGTGATTTCATACGGCATCATTTTTGGATTTATCCAATTTATGGCTCAAGGCCTCACTATGTAGTTGTACCCTTTTTGACAATCTTTTTCATGTTAGATTGCTTTATTAAAATAGAAGTCTTCATTCCCATATTGTTCTATTTGGAACATGGTGGCATGACGGTAGACATGTGTTTCCTCACCTTATTAAATTCATCTGTCATATGTCAACTAATTTCCTTTGTTTTAATCACCAAATGTGGTCAAACAAGATTGAAGTATTATTTCCTGCAAATATGAAAATAAGGAAACCCTATGCGTTCAGGTGCGAACCCAATCACAATTAGTGGTTGTACCTGAGGGGGAAGATTCCCCAAGCCCGCATGTGCCTCCTCATATCTTCACCAACTTCTTCCATTTCATTAATCGATCCCTTAATAAGCCTTCCTGATGATGATAGTGTAAGTCTATGTTTTATTCTTAGTAGCTTGCATTCATAATCTAATGCATGCACCAATATGCTAAATTTCCATTGTAAATGCTTTACCTTTGAAGCTTTAACCCCTTAGGTTACAACCCCTTGTTTTTTAACAGTTTTTATATAAGACGTGTATATGGGATTTTAATCCTTTGTTTTCTTTCTCTCGCCTCACATATGTTGTATATTATCAAATGACGTGCACAAAGAGTTGGAGTTCCCTTTATTAAGTCGTATAAAACTAAGACATCATACAATCCAACTCTCAACATGTCATTTGTTCAAGGCATGATGTTGGTGTTCATAATCCCCAACAATAGTCATAGTAGTACCTGTAAGTCTTCCATTAGTAAAATCAATGATGCAATATCCATACCTGAATCAACCACATATAACCTTTGGATCATTTGCTTCGACAACTATTTTCTACTTTTTCCACTGCTAAATTGCATATGACGGATAATTTTACGTGATATTGTTTTCTGCACCCAAATTAAACCTTCCCAATTATTGAAATGTATCAAATGACAACTCGATGTCTCGTCCATTCACTTGGCCAATCAACTTTGTAGTGTTTGGTGGATTAGTGCCTGGTTACTTTTTAAGAGTTAACATCCATTTAAGATTTTGATCCATATTGTTGGATCAGGATTAATTGATTAACAAGACTTTTCTATCTAATCAGTGGTTAGCAAATACAGAATCTAAGTTAACTACTTACTAACAAAAACACAAATAATTTGAGTAAAAATAAGTACACAAGTTGTTCCTTCAAAGTATTCACTTGATTAATCAAATACATAAGTGGCTTAACTAAACCATGCCTCTACTATACAAGTGTAAGTGCTTTATATTATAAAATCTAAACAATAGGAATAAACTATTCTATGTTCAGATTGTAAAACAAGATAGACTATCAATAGATAAGAGTTAGGTAGATTCGGTACTGTCTAGTGTCATAGTTGATGAGAAGCTCATGGAGTTCAATGTTGATTAACAACTCATCTTTTAACTGTTAATCGATAGTGATTCAACATATACTGATTGATAATCATTGTCATCATTCAACAGTTGAGGGCCAAGTTTTGAATCCTGAGTTTTCAATAGCTTCATGCTCTTCATAGATTAACAAATTCTCGCTAGGATGGTGCTATCAAAACTCTATTTTCATTCATCTAGCATCTAGATTAGTAGTAGTATATCATCTTCAATCTCTTGAGGGGTTTTCAAGAGGAAATTGACCAAGTCTTTCAAGTTGTACCAAGATAGTTTAAAGAGATCACACTCCTTGACTTAAATTTGGCAACAGTTGTGTAGGTTAGATAGAAAGATTTTTTGTGGAATTGTAGCTCCAATGTGTGATTGGCTCATGAATGCTTAATGGAGTCACATGCAGAACATTTTCTTCTCTATCTCCTCTTTGTTCTACATCAACATTGTTTTTAAACTTTATCTTTAGAATTGAGGCCATGGATTTGTATTTATTTGGCATGCCTTCATACTTTGATATTAAAGTAAACATCCTCTTTAACTCGTCAAGGTTGAGGTTTAGAACTTTTAGCTCAGCTAAAAAGAAAGACTTGGAATTATTCTTTCTTTCAATGAAGAAGCTCCAAGCTTTAAGTCACAACACCATTTGATAATGATTGTATCATCACTTCCTTAGTCTTTCTCTTACTTAGATTCTAAGAGTTCTTCTTCTTGTTCTAGGTGATCTAAGCCATATCTTACTCTTTTAGAAGTAGTGGTGAAGATTAATTTATCTATCAAATCATTAGAGTGGCTTTGGGTTAGAGATTCAGCTATTTTAGGAGCTTGTTGGACTATGGGAGAAATATGCTTAGTAGTTTGAGCAGGTGGAGAAGTAGCAGGAGTTGATTGTAGTTTAAGTGCTAGGAGTGAGTTCGATTGATGCTGTGGTTTTAGCTGCTTTTGGCTCTTGTAATTTTTTTCTTTGTTCTGAAGCCTGCCTTGACTTTTCTAGATGAGGTTCAGATATTCTCATGGGTATATTTTCCAATTCTCTTGCCTTAACATAATTGCTAGGATTCCTTAGTCTTAGTTTGGTTAGGTCAGCTATCTCAAACTTGTTGAACCACACAAGTTGGTTTCGTGAGTAAGCTACCATTCTAGCTGCTGACCTGGATATGAAGTAGGCATCTTTCCTCTGATTATATTCCTGCTCCACTTTTGGATCATAGGCTAATAAAAGAGTTTCTAGGATTTCTTCACGAGCATAAGTTTTGCCTAAAGATAGCACTTTTTGTAGAAGCATTTTGGACTTCTCATTCTTACATCCAAAGATGTAGAAATATTTAACAAATTACTCTAGAATGCCAAGGGGCAGATCTAGTAGTTCATTTTTATGGACATAGTACATTATATCTACATTTGCCCTCATGACAACATATTTCTTCATCTAAGAGACATACTAGCAATCAAAACTTTCATTCCTTTGAATATTTTCTCCTCTACTTTAAGGACAATAACCCTTTCCTTTACACCTTTTTTAGATACATTCTTTATTTTGATAATGATTGATAAGATTGGTTGATTGTCTTTAGAGGAGTTAAATTCAGAGTTAGAAGATGATGGAGAGTCAATTAGCAAGTGGGAAGAGCTCTGAACTTTTTCTTTGTTTTAGTTTGCTGTCTTTTCTATTGGTCCCTAGCTTCTTTAAACTTTAGGAGCTTTCCAGCTACAACATTATGATTTGATTCCTCTAATATTCACATCAAGAGTAAACATACTCATTGGTCTTACTTATTTACCAGAGAATCCATAGTATTTGAGGAAGTTTTTTATTTGTTGCTTATCTCTAAACTCTTCTTTGACTTCTTTTTTTTTTTCATCTCTAATTCAGCTATACTGAGTCTAATCAACTCAGTTGATTTCTCTTTTTCAATGTTAACTAAGTTTTCAGCTTCAACATTTGGTTGACCAAATATCACTTCAGTTGATTTTCTAAGTTTAGACTAAGGTGTGTCCTTGTGTTTCTTACAAAGCTAGAATGGTTCAGCTTTAAAAGTTACCCCATGCCTTTTTATTTCATATTCCATGGTCTGGGTACCTCTTGTGTAAACCACTATTCTTTGTGAAGATTCATTAGCTGAAGAAGCCTCTTATTTGGTACTGTTGGATCTAGAAAGGCTAGTGCAATCAAACCAAACACATAGACAATTTTGGTGCAACTAATAAAGGCCTTTCGAAGTTAAGTGTGGAACTTCCGAAGGAAATGGAGTTCTTCTGAAGGCAAGTACAAGATCATCTTCTGAAGGAAAACTCCAACTTCCTACGATAAAGTCTTCTATCTTTCAAAGTTCAACAATTAGAAGAATTCAAGACAATGACATTCTAAGTATGTAGATATGAAGAAGTCCACAACCTCGGAAGAAGTAACCTCTTCCGAAGTATAAGTGGCTTCAGAAGAACATGTTCTTCCGAATCCAGTTGACCATCGGAAGTACCTACGATGAACCAGTGGACAAAAGTATGGTTTCTCTGGCACTCCACTGCAGACCTCTGACATACTGCATGATGCTTTCTCAAGCCCATGTAAGTTGACCCTACTTTGTTCCACTCTTCACCTTTTATCAGTTAGTATAGTTGGGAACCATAGTTGGTGACAAAAGGTCAGTCATGAACACGTCATGACTACTAAATCTTAGATAAGACTTTATCTAAGATATCTTAACTTCAGCTTTGTAGTATTTACTTTAGTTTAGGTTTCCAACTAATATCAATGTATACCCGGCTGTAGATAGTAGTATATATACTTTCTCATTGTAACTCATGTAATATGCTTGTAAGAGTCTTGTAATACTTTGAGTTTGAGAAGTAATATATACGAGTATCTTGAAAATCTATTGTGTTTTAATTAAGTTACTTAGTATATTATCATTAACTCTTAGAAGGATTCTACTTCATCACCAAGCAGAGTGTCATTCCGTGACTTTGAGAGAACTTAGTTTGTGTTGAGTGTCAAAACCGATCCTGCAATTGGTATCAGAGCATTTTAGGTTCTTGATTGTGTGATCTTACCATCCTAATGAACCTCATTTTCACTCACATACTCGCTACACTAAAAATGACCCTTAACAAGAAATATGAATGTGAGATGGGGACGATGACTAAAGCAATAATAATCACCTTAGATAACTTCAGACAATGGAGCAGACGTATTGAGGGGTTCATTAGATATCAAGATAGCCAAATGTGGAAGTCTATCACCAATGGCCCTTACAAACACAGGTTGTTGCACCAGGTGGAAACGGTGCCATGATAGAAAAATTTGTTGAAGACTACTCTGATGAAAACTACAAAAAGATAGACATGGATAGCAATGCTATGATTGTTTTAATGACTACAATACCCAACACCATCATGGTGGGGTTTGAGCTTTGCAGGTCAGCAAAAGAATTGATTGATGCATTGTCCTAGATGTACTCAAGCTCCAATGACTCAAAGAAATATTCATTGAAGCAACAATTTGAGAACCGTACTCATATTGTTGGAGAGACCCTGAGCTAGCAATACTTTAGGTATATGGATCTTATCTCCTCCCTTCGGTCTGTGGGAATAACTCCTGAATTGAGAGATCTCACAAGGAAATTCATGAGTGCACTCCCAAATGAGTGGACATTCTACTATGTCTCTATCATAAGGATAGAAAATTTGAACTCCCTCACCATAACTGAACTATACGGCATTCTTGATGGATATCGTGTAGAGATGGAGAACAAGAGTGGCCATCAGGTGAGTAGACCTTCAAGCCTTCTTTCTAGCAACGCACTTATGGTTGTTGAAGGCTCAAGACCCCCACAACCTCAGCAGTACCTGACATTTTCCCAGCAACCATCCTGTACTTTTGGGCCATACATCATATTTCCTGAGACTCGAAGGTCTTACCAGGCTCAGTCAAGTCCCTTCCAAGACAGCTGTGCCTTTGTCTCTAGAGGTGGAAACTCAAGTGACTTCTAGTTTTGCTTTGTTGATCTAGAGTGTTTCAACCCAAATGATGTAGCATACATGGATATAGTCCAGCAGATGGCTCTATTAACGTATAGGACGAAGAAGTTCTATAAAAGAACTGGAAAGCAATTCCCTCAGAACCTAACTAGCAGCAAGTTTGGGTTCGAGAAAGCAAAGGCCAAGTGTTACAACTGTAACTAGCTGGACCACTTTGCTAGGGAATCAAAGGCTCCCAACGGGATCCACCCAAGCCTCCTCAAGACATCCAACAATACCAAAAGCTGCTAGAAAGTCAACTGAGACAACTGTTGTGGCTCAAGAAGTTTGTTGGAGCTTCATGGTGTAGGATGTCACCCCTGCTCAAGCACTCATGGCTAGAACAGACGACACAAAGGTATATGAACATCTTTGTACTCCAGCCTATATTGCTAAGGTTAAAATATACCAAGACTACAATATGGAAATTAAATCTGATATTGAGTCCTTGAATATCCTAAAAGGTGATTTTAAAAGGGTTGAATCTGACTATTAAAACAAAATTAAGGAGTTAGAGAAAACAATATCCTCTTTAAAATATGAGCACACTAAGTACATGCCTCAAATCAAGGATTTAATATCCAAATTGACTGAGGCTCAAACCCAGCTAGTATTAGCTGAGGCTCAAGCTAGGAAGCATGCTATTTCTAAGCAAAATTTCCAAGGCATTCTTGCATCATCCTCCCACTCAAAAGTTTGTTACCAAAACAAAGGTGGGTTGGGGACCAATTAAATTTCTCCACCACCCTCTTATGAGTCTATTAGACAACCAAGGTGTGGAACTAAAGAGCAAGAGGTCCCATCTGCTGACCCAAGTTCCCATGAGTTGAAGAATGATGCAATTATGGAGACCACTACAGGGAAGGAACATGTAAATCAACCCATTCCTAATTGTGATGATCAACCCCTATCCACCAAATCCAGTAGAAACAGGGCTAAGGTAGCTATAAGAACTGCCAAGAAGGTAGCTGAGTCTAAGCTGAAGATTGACCCAAAACAAAAGGGGGTTTTCATTTGAACTGGATTCCAGGTGATATGTAACTTTGATTCTGGTAAGGAGTGTAGTACTAGCACTCCTGTCCTGCTGAAGAATCAGAAGTTAAAGGGGAAGACTGTTGAGGAAGACAAGAAAACTAAGAAACCACATTTTTCAAAACCCCAAAAGATTAACATTGCATGCACAATGTGTGGTCTGCAAAACCACTTTGCTAAACATTGTTACTACAATCTAGCAAGCACACATTATGCAAATAATGTTAAAAAGGAAGGAGCCGAGGAAGGTTTCACATTTGGACCCTAACATATGGTTCAAGTGATGAGAACAGGAAAGCTGGTTTTTGAAGCTAAGTTGCTTTCGGAAGAAACTCATTCTTCCGAAGGGAAAATGGCTTCAAAAGCTAAGCAAAAGATATTTCAAAAGAACAAGAAAGTTCATTTGAAATCTTCCGAGAAGAAGGCCACTTCAGAAGAGCAGGTAGTAAAGGCCTCTTCCAATAAGAAAGAAGCTTCAGAAGAAGGGCATGTTGCTCAAGCTTCAACAACCTCATCTACTCTGATTAGCCAAAGGATGGAATGGAAGATCAGACAAGATAGTGCAGCCCAACCTTTTTCTTCAAAGACATCTATTGAATCCTCTCCTATTCACTTTGGTTCAATTATGTCATCATCTATGGAAGAACCCAAGACCATCAAGGCTTGGGTTTCCAATCAAAACTAACTTTTCACCTTATGTGTAGGGACATTCACAAGACAAGAACAACAATGTCTGGATCGTGGATAGTGGATGCTTCTGGCACATGACTGGGAACAGATCTCTTCTTCAACAATTTCAACATTATGATGGAGGTCCTGTTTAGTTTGGAGGTGAGACCGGAGGATACATTTTAGGCAGAAAAATTCTGGGAAAGGCATTTTGCTCGTCCAAGCCTACGTTGATTGGTTCTTCAAATAACCGATTATGCAGAGACTTTAAGAGCATCATGAAGAAGAAGTTTGAGATGAGTTCCATAAGAAAAATGGACTTTTTCCTTGGATTTCAGGTAAAGAAAATGTAGGAAAGGTTCTTTATCAATAAATCTAAGTATGTCTCTAACATCTTAGAAATATTTGATATGAAAGATTGTAAGCCAGCCAAGACAACCATAATCAGAAATCAAAATCTTTGTCCTGACTCTAAGGGGGAGGATATTGATTAGCATCAGTATAGGGTAAATATTGGGTCTTTAATGTATCTCCCAACAAGTCGACCTAATATCATGTTTGCAACATGCATTTGTGCAAGATATCAGGCTGCTCTAAAGGTGTCTCACCTAGTTACTACCAAGAGAATTCTTAGATACCTCAAAGGAGCACCTAAACTAGGTCTCTAGTATCCAAAGAACAACAATTTCAATCTTTATGGCTATTCAAATAGTGACTATGGTGGCTAAAATATCAACAAAACTCAACATTATGGGGATGTCTTCTTAGTGGAAGGATTATCTCATGGCAATGCAAGAAGCAATCTTGTGTCTCTACATCAACGACTGAAGCTGAATACATTGTTGCTAGTAGTTGTTGTGCTTAACTGCTATGTATTCAAAACCAGATGTTAGACTATGAATTCAACTTCATGAGTACTCTTATCCATATTGACAACAATAGTGCTATCTCCATTTTTGAAAATCCAGTGAAACACTCCAAGACAAAGCACATCGACATCAAGTATCATTTCATAAGAGATATTCATGAGAAAAATCTGATTAAACTAATCAAAGTTGATTCAAATGAACAATATTCTGATTTGTTCACCAATGCCTTTGATGAACAAAAACTTAAGTATCTCATTACAACTATTAGGATGATAAACATTGATTAGTCTATCTTATTTGAAACCCTTTTAAATGTGTAATGTCTTTTATCAATACAATCTAAGCCCTGTTACAAAAGGTTTTCTCTGAAATCTTTCTAAGTATAGATTCTTCCGAAGAGGAATTAACCCTTGTAAAATGTTTCACATATCTTCCGAATCAAAATTCCTCCAAGGGAAATCTTCTTATCGGATGAGTTTTTAGTCTCGAAAGAAGTGATTGATAATTTATCAGATCTACTTCCGAAGCTTATAAACGTTTTATTCAAAAAACCATTTTACTCTCGGAAGTAAGAAATTACCTTTGGAAGTTAAGTTGGCTTCGGAAGAAGATTACCTTCGTAAATCTCTTATACTCAGAAGAAGACCTTACTTTGTAACGGAAATCTTTGGGCCCCACAACTAAAAAAGGTAAAGATTTTCTTGATGATGTCAGAATATTTTAAATGGATTTAACCTTACTACCCTTGTCACATCATACCCCAACCCATCACTTCACCTTATCCATCCGCCACTTTCACCCATTTAAATATTTCGACTTACCCATTTTAATATTTTACCGATTTCACTATCCAAAGCTTTCTTCATCCTCAATTTACCCAAATCAAGTTCATTTCTTTGCTTCTTTCTCACTAATGGCACTTAACCCTCAGCACAATCAAGTCGCATTCTTGGATTCATCCATGGATGCTGATTTCTTTGAAATCATCTCCTTTCTAACCCATTCAACTTACTTCACAACCCTAAATTTAAACCCTACTGTGTATTCAAACCATATGGCTGAATTTTAGGGGAATGAATAGATTATAACCCAGAATAGGGTTAGGGTTATGAGTCCAGCATTTTTGACCAGGAGTTGATCATATCCGAACAAATCATTAGGGAGCATCTCGAGCTTCATGATGAAGGTTCACCAACAGAGTTCCCCAAGACTAAAGTTGATTAAACATATACCTTAATGGGATATGACAGTGATGTCAGTAGGTCCATAGTCTACAAGTTTAACTTCTCATACCAATGGAACTTCCTACTACACATTATCCTTCACTGCTTGTCAAACAAGTTAGGGGGATGGGATCAAGTCCCATATGAACTAGGATGTCTAGTTCATGAGTTGGTAAGAGGCCTCCTCTTTAACTACTCAAGATTCATGCTGACCAATTTGATGGGAAACCTTCAAAGGGAGACATTCTACATGTATCTTAGGTTCATCCAACACTTGATCAACTATGAGTTGGACCAGAGCAAGCTTGTCTATGCAGCTGCTATGCTAGTCCCTCCCATGAGGCTGACCATCTTCAAGATTCTGAAGAAGATATCCACTAACTTCACCAGAAGACAGACTCCACTTTCTAGGTATGATTGAGTGCATAGCTCCTGGTGACATCCCTGTTAACCCCACAAGTGATGAACACACACCAACAACAACCCTCATATAGCCACGCCTACCTTCTCACCCCATCACATACATATATCAGATACACCCCAAACAAACCATTGTTCAATATACACTAATTGAGCAAGCCCCTCCTGTTCAATGCAAAAAGACTAGAGTGGAAACATAGGCTCCCACTCAGTCTGAGGTCTCACCTTTTTTTCAATATTGACCTTAATATAGGATTTAAGTCTCCCCAGTCTCAATCCCATGAGCTTGAAACATAAGCTGAAAGCCCTCAAGGTGAGTCTCTATACTCACTGGGCAGCCAAAAAAGGACAGCCCGACCATAGGTTCAATGCTAATAGACATTGATCAACCTCCTAGGTCATTAGGTATAACATCCATATTCTTTACTAACCTATTGATAAGAACTGTTGAGGAGATTATGTATCTTCAAGGCAATGAAGTTGATCCACAACACCTTATCATGGATCAACAGAGCCTAGAGGGACCTCTTATCTCTAGCCCCCACCAGCAAAAACCAACTGCGGTGAGTCCTACTAATATGGAGGGAACTCATGTAGTTTCTACTACCACTACTAAAGGAGACTCATTGGATCCTCAGGATAGTGATAACATTTTTGTGTCTGAATCTATGGTAACCGTGCCCTTTGATGACTCTGAAGGAGACATCATTAGGCAAGGGAAACCAGGGTGCCAAGAAACCACATCTGGTGATGAGGATGAACAAACTAGGTATGTTATCTCATCTCCCCGTGATTCTTCAAAAGAAGATGAGGGAAGTCGGTAACTCACAATTCAAGACCTACTTTCTAAAGTCTCAAACCTTGAATCTAAGGTTAAGACTTTAGACTATAGGTCTGTCACTTAGTAACTTGAGATCGAAGGTCTCAAGGCCCAACTAGTTGAGAAACAGATTGAGAGATCTGTTAGGCATGTACCCAATCAGGTCTCATTGACCTTATTCTCTAGCTCATCTAGCTCTCAAGATGATGCTATTGTAAAGGGGGAGAGTGTTCAGAGGCAAACACATGAGGAACCACAGAGCTTAGCTTTAACATCCTTAACTTCAAGATACCCTGCTCAACAAGCAACCGTTTAACCTAAGCCTCCTCCAATTGTTCTTCAAATGGATGAAATGATGCTCCAAGATCTGAACAGGTTCTTTTCCAAGTTCCTTCTTGGATGTTCTATTGAACGACCAATCCCTGTTGTTGTTGTGGCATACTTTAGAGCTGAAGAGCTTTAGAGGTTGAATGCACCTTCTACCATTGTCCAAGAAGTTAGTCAACCTAAGGTCTACATGGAACCTAAGATTAATTTTGAAAGGGAAATGGAGACTCATGGCCTAACAACTAAAATAGTTGGGACAGAGAGTGCATTGCCACAGACTTCCAAAGCTGAAGTCAAAGCTTCAGAAAAACTATTTCAATTTTCCGAAGCCGAGATGGAAGTTGCGGAAGGGTTATTCTCTTTATCTGAGGATCTGGTTATCACAGATTCAATTCTAGAACTAGCATCTGAAGTGAACAGTGAGGATTTTCTCAACCGACCCATCACTCAAACAACATCATTAACACAAGCTCAAGTCTCCACCTCTCAACCTGAAACCTCCACTCAAGAATCTCCAAAGTCTAGAGCTTCTAAAGACACCAAAGGAAAGAGAAAGATGATTGCGGAGGGGCTTCTGGAGGAAATTATCCTTATTGTGTAGTTGTGTTGTAAGTGACCACCCTTAACCGAACCTGCAATTGGTATCAGATCATTCCGGGCTTTTGATATGGAAAATACTTAAGATCCCTGACACGCACAAAATACTTAACATCTCAAATGAAAGCTATCACTAAAGCTGATATGGAAACTGGAACCATGACAAAGTCTTCACTGATCACTCTTGAAGACTTTGACACCTGGTGCCAAGGAATGGAAGTTTTCATCAAGTCTCAAGACTCCAGGATGTTGGAATTTGTTGTCTTAGGACCTTACATACCAAGCACCTCTTCAGCTATTGCTGGAGGTGGTATGATTCCAAAGGTTGTGGCTGACTACTTAGATGAAGATAGAAAGAGAGTAGATATTAATCAAAAGGCCATGAAAACCCTTCAGACTGCTCTTCCAAACTCTATGTATAGAGGTTTCAAGAAACGAAAAATAGCTAAGCAGTTGTTGGATGCATTGAAAACTAATCTACGAGGGTTCTATTGTAGTGAAGGAGAACTAGAAGGATGTCCTGAAGTAGCAGTTTGAAGTGAAAACTTCACCTTTAAAACAAAGAAGGCTCAAGAGAGCAAGACCACTTTTGACTCTAATTAGAAACAAGTATTTATCTCTACAAGGTTTGAAGTGGTTAAGATTAAAGAAATCAACCCAAGCTCTAGTACCAAGAGTTCTGGTTTATGTTCAAATCATCTCAGCAACAAGAAGAAAACTGTTCAGCTGTGTACCACTACTACATAGCCTGAACCATCCATCTCCAAAAGCAGTTCTCGCCCTAAAAGAACTATTTCAACATCTGCAAAGATGAAGGTGGAGAGGAAAAGTGATCAAAGTCAGCCTTGTTCTTAAAAGAAGGCTCTTAGGAAGAAGAAAATAGAGTGTGTTATGTGTGGTAGTACTTCTCATCTTGCTAAGGATTGTTTTTACAATCAAAAAGGTACTCTCCATATGACCAAGGAAGAGACTTCTAAGAGCTCCAAAAAGAAACTAGCTTCATAAGGAAAATATGTTTCCTTTAGAAGCTCCAAAATAAAGATGAAGGCAAGTGGAAAATTGTCTTCGGAAGAAAATTTGGTCTCGGAAGAAAGGAATACTTTAGAAGTACTGAAGCCTGCTGCAGTGCTAGCAAGATCTTCCGAAGGTCCAGTCATCAAAACTTCTGAAGTCCTTAAAGCTTCCAAAGTATTGAAGGTCAAGTCTAAACTTCCAAAGGTGGTGTGGAAGACAAAGAAAGATAAAATGACTGAAAGTTCTCCAAGAACAATAGCAAAAGATCCTCAAATCACAACTACAGGATCTATTACTGTTTCATTACCTTCTACTTCTTTTGATGAGCCCAAGACCAATAAGGCTTGGGTTTCCAAATGTAACTAATCATTTTCCTTGTGCAGGAACATCTCAATACAAACAATAATGTTTGGATCATTTATAGTGGCTCTTCCAAGCACATGACTGGAAACAGGTTACTACTCCAAAATTTTTAAAGAATTGATAGAAGGCTAGTTGCATTTGGAGGAGGTGAAGGTGGTTAAATTTAAGGAAGGGGCAAGGTCATAAATGATAAGCTCAACATTGAGAAGGTAAACTTTGTCAAGGAGTTTGGATACAATCTTCTGAGTGTATCTCAATTTTGTGATCAAAGTCATAACATGCTCTTTACTGAGCATGAGTGCATTGTTCTCAAGCCCGGGGTGGTTATTCCTTATGAGCATACCCTGTTCAGAGCCCCCATGAGAGGGAATACAAGATGGATTCGCAAGACACATCTCCCTCATACGAAGTTTCATGCTTTCTGTCTAAGGCAAATAGTGATGAGTATTTCCTTTGGCATAAAATAATGTGTCATGTAAACTTTAAAAACATGAATAAACTTATAAGAATTATCTTGTAACTGGAATGCCAAAGAAAAAGTTTACAAGTGATGGTCATTGTGTGGCATGCCTGAAAGGGAAGCAACACAAGGTTTCTCACAAGCCAAAGGAAAGAAACTCCATCACTACTCCCTTACACTTGTTACATATGAATCTCTTTGGCCCCACCAGTGTAATGAGTCTAGGAAGGACCTCTTGTTGTTTAGTGATCACAGATGACTGTACAAGATCCACTTGGGTCTTCTTTCTTAAAAGTAAGGATGAGACCCTTGAGATTCTAAATAATTTCATCTTAAAGATTGAGAATTAATATGATCACAAGGTCAAGACCATAAGATATGATCAAGGAACTGAATTCAAGAACCAAATCCTTGATTCATTTGATGAAAAGGGTATTACAAGATAATACAGTGCTCCCAGGACTCCTCAGCAAAATGGTGTTGCTGAGAGGAGAAACATTACACTAATTGAAGCTACAAGAACCATGTTGTCTAACTCTAAGCTACCTATCACCTTCTGGGCAGAGGCAGTCAATACTGCCTGCTATGTTCAAAATTTAGTTTTACTGGTTAAGACTCATGGTAAGATTCATTATGAACTTTGGCATAAGTGAAAACCTTTCATTGGTTTTCTCAAGTCATTTGGATGTCCTTGCACCATCTTGAATACCAAAGATCAAATTGCCAATTTTGCTAAGAAATCAGATGATGGACAATTTATTCGATACTCCTCTCAAGCTATGGCTTATAATATTTACAATCTTAGAACCAGAATTGTTGAGGAGTTAGCCAATATGACTTTCAATGAACACACACCCAGTGTAGCTGGTTCTCGTCAGATTGGCTATTTGATCTTGATTTAGTTACCAACTGTTTTAACAAATCTTGTGAGAATGTTTCACGATCTACAAATATCTTACCAACAGGTGATTCTGATCCAATATTTGAGTTGAGAAGACCTTCAAGCTATACTTTTCAACTACAGTTAACACTGATCATGCAAATGAAGTTTCTATCAGCACAATAATGACAAATTCAATTGATACGCCTGAGATGCCTTCAAATTCCAGCTCAAAGGCTTAACAACTAGATAAAGAAGCTTCAAATGTAGAAGACCACAGTGGTGGTGAAAGTGATCAAGAATTTCTTGATACTAATAACCACTTCATAGAAGACAATATCAATGATGTCACACACTCATTGGATCAAGGCTCACTTGATAAGTGTGCTGATGTAGTGGGAGAATCATCAATTCCAGATCTAAACTTTTCTAATCTAGATCTCTCTCAGCAACTTTCTGTGATCCCTGTAACATCCTGTATTTTTACGTTAATTAAAAGTTAACGTCGTTAATTCTTGTAAGGATCTTTACTGTCGTTTATGAACTCATGGGTGCTTTATGTGCTTGCAATTAATTTTTAATTTGTGAATTTATAGTTTCATTAAATTAAACTTAATATTTAATAATAAAAAGATACAAATAATGAAATGAATATTAATAAAAAAATTAGTAACGATAATAATGTTAATAATAATAATAATGATAATGATAATAATAATAATAATACTAGTAACAATAATAACAAGTCAAAGTAATAATAATACTAATGTTTAAAAACATAAAATAATTAACTTAAGGGGGGTTAGTTGTCATTTTTAAAACTTTAAATGAAGGTTTTAGCATAAAATAATAAAAGTATAAACAAAAGGGACCATTTGTGTAACTTTAGAAATCCCAAACCATTCCCCCCATTCACCCCGTTTTTCTGGCCACATGTCCGGCCAAGTTCCGGCCAACTCGCCGGCAACCCTCCGGCAGGGTCAAAAACCCACGAAAATCACCCAAATTTGATACCGAATGGTTCCAAATCGTCTCGTGAACGTGTCTCGAACTTAAACACACACTTTAATTGGGTTTAATCATCAGTTACAACATCATTCGATTGAATAACCGAAACCATCTTAATCACCTAATTAAACTAACCTAAACGATACTAAACCATTCGTTAATCGAGCACCACACTCAATTGCATAAAAAACAAGCACAATCTTCGAATATGAGCTTCATCCTTGTCGTGAACCTGCAACTTAGACGAGGCCACTGTCCAAGCAATTTGGACCAAAATTGGCAAGGGGCTTTTGGTCTAGTACACAAATCGAAGCTTCATACTAAATTAATTGAATTATCATCCACGAATGACCATCGCTCACTCACTGTTCGGCCGCGAGTAGTTCTTCGAAGTGCGTATCTCCAATCGATCATCAAACGGGTAATTGTTTACATATACATGAGCGTTTAACCATGGGGAGCAAAAGCCCCATGGTTGATTGGGTTAACAACAACAAATTGATGCTCGATTTGTATCAAGAATGAATTAGGGTTCATGTGTTTTGGGGGTGTTTGGTAACAAATGGTTTTAAAGTTTTAAAAGCAATATCGCGGCTGAGGCCTATAGTTCACTGGACAGACACTTGACTTCTACAAGGGAGGTCCGCGGTTTGAATCTGGGGAGCCTCACCTATTTTTTTATGCCTTTTTGATCTCTAAAACTATTATTAAAAAAATTTTAAAAATTATAATGGACCATTTTATAGACTATGTTAATTTAAAATCACATAATAATTTTTCTGTAAATTATTTATAAAAATAATTTTATATTTTTATTTAATATCCTAAAGCTAATGCTAGCTTATTTCTTTATAAACAAAAACTAAACTAAAATAAAATAAAATATTAAATACTAGTATAATTTTATACAAATTATTATCTCAAATGTCGCCCTTAAATTATTATTTTAATCATGATTATTTTATTTAGATAGTTATAAAACTATATTTAAATCTTATAAATTTTTACAAATTATTAACGTTGCTCTTATTCATATCTTTATATAAAATATAAGTATATTTCTTTTCATTTATTCCAAGAAAATATAATTGGTTTTCATTTGTTAAAAATAATTGACAAAGCCCCAAGCATCAAAGTGAACTTTAATTCACGTTAAAACGTTTATCATATTATTAAACTTAAACCTTGTAAACATATTTATATTCTTAGGTTCATTGTGAAGGGTTTGCATTGGAGCGTTATTTTATTTTTCTTATTAACCGTCAAACTATACGTATTTGATCAAGTGAGTATTTCTATACCACTTTTTCATATTTTTACATTTTGGGGTGAAACATGTTACTTTATAAACTTTGCACTTGTAAACACGTTTGATTCTTGTAAACTTATGGCATTTCACCTGTATGTTGTGGTTAGTTAAACTTTATGGCTACCATGTAATGTCGAATATATGTACAATCATTAACTATTGCTAGCCTAGCGAAGTCATAAATCTATGGGCCAGACAAGCCTGCTTGGTTGATCCAAGTACACTTAGCTAATCGTATATACTTTTAAACATTTGAGACTTGTAAAACTTTGTCGAGGTTTGGTTGTGCATTCTGTATTACATCCCTAGTTACTTTGTTCCCTAACTTACAACATGAATTGCCATCTTTTATATACTTATGTATCGAAACTATGGAAATCTCAGCAACATTATGTTGACCTTTTATTTTTAACATGTTTCAGGAAATACTCAAGCTTGATCGCCATTTTTGAAGTTGTTCACACTTCGGAATGGACCTAGTTAATTTAATGAATGAGCTTGTTAAATTTCTTATTATGTTTTCTTATTTAAGACTTATGCTTTTTTTGTACCTTTCAAACTTATGAATAATATATTTGGATTTAATAATAGCGTTATGTGGTTGTGAACGATCTTAACTCTCACCCCTCGACGTTTCCGCCGTCAAGGTTGGGGTGTGACAGATTGGTATCAGAGCCCATAACTATAGAGATTTAGGTTATTAGAAATGGTGACCTAGACTATAGTATGCGTGAACCTTATAGAATTATAATTCTATCTTGTAAATTATATCATT
>BJCM01274666.1:0-22117 GCA_018326385.1 Flaveria bidentis | reverse complement strand
TCCACGAGTTATGTGGTATTTATAGGTTTGTAGTTTTCATTCGTACGACTGAACCATTATCTTGATTCAATCAAATAGTGCGGAATCCTATTTTCTTGGCGATCTAATCAGTGAGAACATTAACCTGATTGAAATAGGAATGAACTAAACGTTAAGAACGAGTAGGAATTGATCAAGAACGGACTTTGAAGTTGGATTGGCTTTCTTGGACATTCTGGACAGCTAGGGTTCGTGTATTCAAAGTATTCTCTCAATGGTCATCGAAATCTTATCAAATGTTATGTTTATCCACGAGTTATGTGGTATTTATAGGTTTGTAGTTTTCATTCGTACGACTGAACCATTATCTTGATTCAATCGTGCGACTGCGGAATCCTATTTGCTTGGCGATCTAATCAGTGAGAACATTAACCTGATTGATATAGGAATGAACTAAACGTTAAGAACGAGTAGGAATTGATCAAGAACAGACTTTGAAGTTGGATTGGCTTTCTTGGACATTCTGGACGGCTAGGGTTTGTGTATTCAAAGTATTCTCTCAATGGTCATCGAAATCTTATCAAATGTTATGTTTATCCACGAGTTATGTGGTATTTATAGGTTTGTAGTTTTCATTCGTACGACTGAACCATTATCTTGATTCAGTCGTGCGACTAAATCATGCGATTGAGTCAAACGCATGACAGAAGGTTCAGTCGTGCGACTGAGCCAATCATATGTCTCAATAATACGACTAATCTAGTCTCCTGGTTCAGTCGTGCGACTGGTCCATTAGCATGATGTGTTCTTGCGTATGGTCCATTAGCATGAAGACTCATCCGACTAGGTTGAACACATTTCTCAATCATTATTGACTAAGAACTATGTACAATAACTTCAAACCTATATAATAAGTTCATACATATGAATTATACTCAACACAATAATAATATGAAATAAATAGACATCAATAAGCATCAACCACGTATCATATTTCATTGAATCAATTCATTACATATGTGTAAGACATGAAATACTTTTACATTAAAGCTCATAAACTAGGAACATGATGTATCTACAATGATGCTATCTTTTTAGTTATTCCTCTACCTCTATTTCCTATAGAGTGTATAACAATAAAAATTAACAATTTGAGAAATAATCCAACATTGTTGTTAATGTGCACACTCCATATGTTAAGGGGAATGGCCCTTATCATAATTTTTATTTTGAATTGTTTCCAAACAATTCTAAACCCTCTTGTGAAAATGTTTTAGTTGGAACAGGTACTCAAAATGATTCTGATGATGATCAACTGTAAGGCTCCATTCCCGGGAAGCCTCATAGTTGGATAATCATAAGACAAAATCATTTTAATATCCCAAATATTGTAGCAAAATTAAATAGACATTCATTCGAAACTGGTAAATCATATTGTACTTTGATTAAAATTAAAATAAACAATTTCGTAATCAGGGCTGCCATCCATTGCCATCGAAGTAGCTTCCCACCTTGTGCCATCCTCAATAGCATCTTTACCTGCCAACTATTATGCATAAAAGTCAGCTTTGCTGAGTGAGTTCTAATTTGAGTTAATATAAGAAAATATAAGCTTTATCCTTCATATAATGACCATGCATACATCATAATACATAACATTTTGCGCCTTAATAAGAATGTTTATTATCTTTCATTATTTCGTTATCTTTCACTTCATCATAAATGAGATTGCACAAAGCAAGAGCTCTTTGTTAATCAACAACGAATGTCAATCCCTCTCGGTACACATCATCATGGTGACTAACCCCTGATAGTTGATCCACACTACAAGGCACATAGCCTACTCATGAATATGGATCCATCATCATACATCATATTCAAATAAGTGAAGTCTATCATAGTGCTTGAAAGACTTTTCATGATCGTAAGGCCCAGCTAACATTCATCAAGTTCCATTTTTTATTAGTATTATCTTCCACTTTAATATATAATACGTAAATTATTGAATACATAACATACCAAGTACAATCCATCATAAAAAATAAATAGACCCTCTATGGAACAACGGGGGTTTAGGGGTGGCAACCCTTGACAGCGGGGTACTAGGGGCAGCAGCCCCTAGTGGGGTCCAAGTGGCAACGCCCCTGGCTGGGGCCAGGTTGACCTAGAAAAACTTATAAATAAGGGGATCTAGAACTCACCTGAATGTCGTGAGTAACTTCTAAACTAAGCATTCGAAGCTAGGATCACACTACAATGCCTGCAAATATGTTAACACTCAAAGGGGTTAATTTCTACCAAAATTCGCTTCTAACTTTCCTGTCAGATTAGTAGATTTGTTGCCAATTTCGCTGGCAGTTTCGCTGGCAGCTTCGCTACAGTTTCACTATCAGTTTCGCTACCAGCTTCACATGGCAGTTTTGCCTAACTTTCATTAGAATTCCATGGCTATGAAATTACCTACAAAGCTATACTTTCGCACAAATCTCATAGTTTCGTAGTTTGAATATGCAATTTCGCTGGATGAGTAGACAGTTTGGAAGATTAAGCCTAAATGATGAACTAGCTCGTTAAAAAACCAAAATCACAACTTTTTATGTCCAAATCCTTGGTTTATTATCCATGAAGCTATATCTAAGCTTTTTACATGATGTTATACGTAAAAATATGACCTTTATGAGATTCTTTGCAATTTTTCAATGCCCAAAATCCTAGAATTCGGGTTTGATCTACAGAGAGTTTTTTGAGGTTGATTCTTACCTAGATTTCTTGCTTTATTCTTGTGGTATGATGCTCAATCACCCAGATCTTCAATCCCTTCACCTTTGAAGCTCCAAATCTTGAGTTTTCTTCACTTTACTCTCCCTAAAACTTGGTGGCTAGGGTTACAAATGAGGAAGACGATGGTTTATTAGGTAGGTTAAGGGGCTGATTATAGGCCCTTAATCTCTTAGGCTCTTACCCATAAGCATAATTTAACCCATAATCCATTTTCTTCCTTTATTTTTTAAATACCAACTAACTAAGCCCATTAACATTGATGACTCATTTTGACTTTTCGGTGTGTTATATCAACTCTTTGAGTTACCTGACCTCTTCAAGTTCTCTAAGATTTGTTGAACATCAAGATCCCACAATTGGCAGATCTATTAGCATAACTATCTCAGGTACCAGTGGAGCTTCAACAAGTTCTCAAAAAAGTGAGCCTCAAAACTTATCTGGTGACAACACATAACACGAAGCTGATGGAAGTAGTATTTTGAAGGAACAAACAACTGTTAATGTTACTTCACATCCAACTAATACTGATGCAGTTTGTCCTTTATTCAATTAGTCCTCATTGAATGAGCATGAAAAATGAGTTGGACCAAGTGTTCAAAACCTTGAGCCAAACTTTTCCAATCTAGATCTATCCATGCAACTAGATGTGATCCCCAAGCTCAGGAATCATAACACTCATCCAGCTAAGAACATCATTGGAGATGTCTTTAAAGGAGTGAGAACAAGGGGACAAACTCATAATGGGAATGTCTGCTTGTACTCATGTTTCCTATCTCATATGGAGCCCATGAAGGTAGAAGAAGCCTTGAAAATAGTAGTTGGGTTGAATCAATGTAAGAGGAATTGCTTCAGTTCAAAACAAAAATGGTTTGGAACTTATGTTCACTACCATCTGGTCAAGTACCAATAGGCACAAAATGGATATTCAGGAACAAGAGAGATGATAGAGGCTTAATCATCATGAACAAGGCAAGACTAGTAGTTCAAGGATACACTCAAGAGGAAGAAATTTATTACATTGATGTCTTTGCACCTATTGCAAGACTTAAGGTACTGAGAATCTTTCTTGCTTATGCTGCATTGAAGAATTTTACTGGTTACCAGCTAGATGTTAAGTGTGCATTTCTATATAGGGATATAGATAGGGAAGTCTATACATTTCAGCCGCGAGGATTTGAAGACTCTCAATAACCCAACAATGTTTGCAAAATAGATAAAGCTCTCTATGGGCTGCACCAGACACCTAGGCTATGGTATGTGACATTGTCTCAGTTTCACCTAAAGAATGGTTACACAAGAGGTGCCATTGATAAGACTTTATTCCTAAGAAATTTTGGGAAAGACATTTTGCTCATACAAGTTTATGTTGATGACATCGTATTCGGTTCCTTAAATGACCAAATGTGCAAAGACTTTGAGAGCATTATGAAGATGAAGTTTGAGATGAGCTCCATTAGAAAAATTGTCTTTATCCTTGGAATTCAGGTAAGGCAGATGAAAGAAAGGTTTTTTATCAATCAATATAAGCAGTCAATGACATCTTAGATAGATTTGATATGAAAGATTGCAAGCCTGCAAAGAATCCTATACCCAGAAATCATAATATTTGTCTTGACTCTAGGGGGGAGGATACCTATCAACATCGCTATAGGGCAATCATTTGATCTCTAATGTATTTCATAGCAAGTAAACCTGATATCATGTTTGCCACTTGCATTTGTGCAAGATATTAGCCTGCTCCAAAGATGTCTCACCTAGTTGCTGCCACATGAATTCTAAGATACCCCAAAGGAGAACCTAAACTTGGTCTCTGGTATCAACATTGACATCATGTGTCATTTCATTAGAGATATTCATGAGAAAAATATGATTAGTCAATGTTGATCCAAATGAACAATATGCTAATTTGTTTACTAAAGCATTTGATGAATAAAGATTTAAGTATCTTATCACGGTTATTGGGATGATAAACACTGATTAGTCCATCTCCTTTGAAAAGCTTTTCAAAATGTGTCTCGTTTCTGTCAAAACAATCTAAGCCCTGTTTAAAAAGGTTTTTCTTCAAAATATCACTAAGTATAAATTCTTCCGAAAAGGAATTAACCCTCGTAAGATGTCATGTATATATTCCAAAGCAAAAGTCCTCTAAGGAAAATCTTATATTCGGAAGAGTTTTTGGTCTTGGAAGAAGCTTTTTGATATCATATCGAGATCTACTTCCGAAACTTAATGAACTTCTTCACTCTGAAGGCCTTCTTACTCTCAGAAGTAAATTGGATAAATTTACCTTCAAAAGATGATTACCTTTGGAAAAGTTTTGTACTCGGAAGAAATAATTACCATGTAATGAAAATATTTTGGGCCCCACACTGTAAAAAGGTAAAGATTTTCTTAAGGATGTCAAAAAGTTTTAAATAGATTTTATCTTACTGCCATTGTCACATCATACCCCAAACTATCACTTCACATTATCCATATGCCATTTTCATTCATTAAAATACTTCCGACTCACTCCCTTAATCTTTTTACCAATTTCATTGCCCAAAGCTTCCTTCGTCTTTAATTTACCAAAAATCAAACTTCTCCTCTATAATCTTCTTGAACAATGACACTAAACCCTCTGCATAACCAAGTTGTACTCCTTGACTCTTCCAAGGATGTTGACTTCTCTTAAATCATCTCCTTCCTTACCCAATCCACCTACTTCACTACCATAACTGTTAACCCCACTATTTATTCGAACCACATGGTCGAATTTTAGGGAAACAGATAGATTTTAACCCTGAATTAAGTTTGGGTTCTTAGGTTGAGCATCTATGGTTAGGAATTGATCATATCTGAACAAATCATCATGGAGCATATAGAGCTTCAAGATGAATCCCTCCTACTGAGTTCCCCAAAGCAGACCTGGATGAAACATATATCTAGATGGGATATAGTGGTGATGTGAGCAGGTCCAATGTGTACAAGTTCAACTTTTCCTACAACTAGAAGTTCTTGCTTCACATAGTCCTTCACTAATTGTCAAACAAGTCTTGGGGATGGGATCAAATCCCTTATGAACTAGGATTCCTAGTTCATGGGTTGGTAAAAGGCCTTCGGTTCAACAATTTAATGCTTGTGCTGACTAATCTAATGGGGAATCTTTAAAGGGAAACATTTTGAATGTATCCCTAGTTCATTCAGCATATATTCAACTGTGAGTTGGACTAGAGTATGCTTGTCTATGCAGTTTCTTTACTTGTCCCTCACATGTGGTCGGCCATCTTTAAATTACTGGAGAGGATGTGCACCAACATCACTGGAAAACAAACGACACTTCTTCTGGGTATGATTGAGCTCATAGTTCCGGGTGACATCCCTATTAGCCCCATAGGTGATGAACCCACACTATCAATTACCCTCCTAATGACAAATCTACCTTCCCACCCCATTAAAATTATATATCTAAGATGATCTAAATGAACCCTTGTTGAATCTCCTCTAATTGAACAAGTCCCCCTTTTTCAATCCAAAAATGGCTAGAGTGGAACATGGGCTCCTACTCTGTCCGAGGTCCCAACTCCCTTCACAATCGACCTTAATATGGGTATTGAGTCTCCTCATTCTCAATCCCATGAGCCCCAAACCCAAGCTGAAACCCCTTAAGATGAGTCACTATACTCTCCTGAGCAGCCAAAAAGGGACAACCCTCTTATAGGTTGTTGGATCTTGAAAGGATCATACATGCCAATTCAAATGGTAACTTGATGGTTGTTCTTCTAGAAATACCACAAGTCTAAGAACCAATGCGGATGAAGAATTTGCAAAGAAAATAGAAGACAAGTTTCAACTAACCACATTTGTAAATACGGATCAATATAGAACAAATATAGACAAGTGTTTTTTCTTCCACATTCACAAATGCGGATAGCCGAACCAAATGTTGACAAGTATTTTGTACATCCACATTTACTAATATGGATGTCCAACAACAAATGTGCTTAAGAGTTTTTTCAACCGCATTTGTCAATGCTGATGACCCAACATTAATGCTGAAGAATAGAGAAATGCTGATGAATATCAACACATCCGTATTAGTCAATGCGGGTGAACAAATGTAATGCTAATGAAGACTTTTGTACTTAGACAAGTTCTCTGATATATAGGTCAGGGGTAGTTTAGTCTTTTTGTAAAAGGCATATTGTCAGCCTATAAATAGAATAGAAAACCTCGTATGTGAGGTGATTGTAGGTAGAATATTAGACAATCAGAATATTTTGTTTAGTCTTATGTTCACAAGGTGTATTGTTACTGTTTAATGATCAAACCCTAGCATTCATTGTAAACGTTTTCACCTTCATTAATACAACAAGCATTTATGAGTATTTCTTGCATTCAATGTTCTGTGATTGTTTGATTCCACCTTACAAACATTGACTCAATCATCATATTCGATCCTTATTGATTCACATTAATAGAGAATATCATTCTCACACCCAATCAATTGGTATCAGAGCTTTGGCTCCCGGTTCTTCTTCAGATCTACTTAGATCTAAGCTGAACTCGATTGATCTGGTGATTGAGTTGTTGGTTGAGTGTTTGACTACCTCTATTCAGTATACAAATTGAATATCTGCTAGAATACATTGACAATCATTGTTCATCCGTACTCACCTTGAAGAAAAAAATCTGTGAACAACTGCTCAACCATAAAAATTACAACAGAAACATATAAATATCAGCAGATCCGATTATACATAAGTCTGTTTTGGACTATTTGGACTAGTTGAACTTAAAAAATCAATCTAATCATTATTCAAACAACTTAAAATGGATTCTCATAATTTCTTTGAACTTGGTCATACTCAAAACCTCCCATGCTTAAACACAAATCTGAGTTTAAGCAATGGAAACTCAGATTCATGATTTATATTACAGGTGTTGATCCTAACTACTGGATTTCAATATGTAAAGGTCCTCACATTCCTGTTACTCTTTCTACTGATCAAGCTACATTATACAAAAATACCTATTGAGGATCTCACACTTGATGATAATGACTACAAAAAGATAAAAGTTGATCTCAAAGCATATTGTATACTCACTCAAACGCTGAAAATGGATGTGCTAAAAGAGGCTAAAAAAGTATGGAACAACTAAAGCTGTTTGGGATGCACTAATGATAATGTGTGAAGGAAGCAGTGCAGTGGTTGAAATTAACAAGGACAAGCATGTTAATCGATATGAAACCTTTCATCGCTCCAAGGGGGTGTCAATCTCTAAACAGTTGTATAGATTTGTGCAGCTGGTGAATGATTTAGAGATCATGGGGTAACATACAAACTAGAAGAACTAAACAAGAAGATGCTTCACAGTCTTCAAGAAAGTTGGAAACTGTGAATCCAAGGATCACTATCAAGAACTATTAGTGTTAATTGAAAGTCAAATTAACGTTTGCGGAATCTACGTTAAATTGGTTTAAATGTTTTTAATAAATTCAATATCAATAATGATTAATGTTTAAGTTGAAAGAAATGAATAGAACACAATTAATGATTAGACAAAGATTTAATTCAAACGTATTTCATTAAAACTAGTTAATGATTACGAATAAACGATGAATGATAGAATGATATTGATTTGAATGGTTGATGATGTGACGTTTGCTAGGGTTTTGGTTTGTGTGATTTGATGTGATGTTTGGTAGTTGTATTTTTTCTTGGATGTTTGCATCAAAGCCGTCTACTCGATGTTAAACCTAGGATCCATATTTATAGACAATGATGTTTCTGTTAAGGAAACACCGGATCTCATGGGATTTAGAATTGTTTTTGTTAAGGAATCACCAGATCTCTTGGGATTCGCATAACTCCCTTGTTGACTTGTAACCCTTGTAATATTTAAATACAAGTGTTTGGACTCCACAGGAATATTGTCTTCAATAGATATTTGTTCTTCCGCAGGAATCTTGTTCTTGAGAGGGTACATTGTTCTTCCGAAGCAATCTTGTTCTTCCGAAGCAATCTTCTTCTTCCATCCTTAGAGTTGGTTGTTTATCCGCAGAAGATTTCAGATGTATTTTACTTGTAAGAAACATATCTATGGAATAACAAAATGTTCATCCGTAGATGTTTCTTACACTTGGAGAAATTTACCAATTATAATGTTTTCCCTGCAAACATACATAAATCAACTCACATATATGGGTTAACCTATACATTTAATGCATACATAATAATGAATTACAAGTATTCATTACAAATATTAATTCAAGTTATAAGCCTATACAAAATGGTCTAGATCTATTGATCCTAGATCTAACAATACTCCCCCTTAGGCTTAGACACTTGTAATAAGCTCTTTAAAACTAAAAGTTCTTTCAATCTTGCCACCATATTTTTGTTGAAGTATGATACTGCTTCCTTTTGATCATTGTACTTGTACTTGATCTCCATTCTGCATATCCTTTATAGGGTCTCAAAACTTAATCCCAAAGTGTCTTCTTCAATTGTAAGAGTTTCTACAACACTTTGGTTGTGAACTATTTCTAGCTCATCTTCTTCTGAGATTCGAAGTTCTGATACTTCTTCAATGTTAACTCATTTCAACGTCCCAGCATTATACCTTCTTCTCTTGTATGCTTTTGCATGTAGTTTATCCACAACTAGAATCATGTGCACATATAAGCATAAATCATTTTAAGCTTATTCATCAGACAACTTAGGGTAGAATTTGTCATGCAAGTATGAAGTGTAGCTGGGGTGGAGCTGCTTGATCTCCACTGGATCAAATATTTTGATTTTCTCTGCTTTCTTTCCTTCTGCATTCCTCAGCAGTACTAATTCTTTGGTCTTCTCAACATATCCCCATTCTGTTATGGGATAGGTATATTGATTCCCATCAAATCTTTTAATATCGGCTGATTTCCTGTTTTGACATCCAACCCTCTTTAAGAACTCATCATCCACTATTGTAGAGGAGTTGGATTTTGATCTTTTCATTGTTTGTGACCTTCTCCTGTGCTAATCATCCTCTCTCTTGGCTTCTTTAAGCACATCATCTTTGAATTTTTTCTTTAACTTTCCCACCAACATAGAGAAGTCTCTTCCTCTTGGGTGAATTGGATAGTTAGAGATAATCAAGCTTTGTAGATCTTTGAGGTCACATTCGGGTAGGCAGATCACTGATGCTATATCATGGAAGTATTGAACCCTTCCAGATGTTCTCTTGATGATAGCGTAGTCCCATTCTTGATCATACTTCCTGCCATGATCCTGTTATCTTCCACAAAGTTTGGGCTTGTGATGTGGTCAAATAATTCTATCAAAGTAGACTTTTCTCAGTGATTTCTCTGACTGTTATGCCCAATGGCCATACTTTGCCAGGTATGACTGCTCTTGGTTCTCTGGTAAGTTTGTCTTTTCCTTTGTGTTGAGCTGTACTTCCAACTGTTACTGGTTCAGCAGGGAATTTGTTATATTGTTCAGCATCAGGTTTTGGACCTTCAGTCCTGAATCTAACTCTAATATCAAGTTCCACAGCCATGACATGTTCCATCATTCTTCTCAGCTCACCTACAGTTCTTTCCTTAAGCTCATAGGCTTTGTAGTTGTGTCCGTGCAACCAACATACCATGTTATACTTGCTAAGCTTACTTGTGTCACAGTGCCCCAGTTCTTTCTTGATCCTCTGAATTGATTGAAAGTCTGTGAATGCTTTATAGTTGTAGTTTGGAATCATGAAGCTAGCCAGCTCGAATTCCTTCAATATGTTCTTCATCTCATTCACATTCAGCCTCTCTACTAGATCATATGAGAATCCATGATTGATCAGAGTCATGAACATTAAGGATTCTGGCCTTTCTTCCAGTATATCTTTGGTTGTCAGCAGGTCTTCATCCTTTGCTTCTTTTTCTGTTTTTGGGGAATCATCTTTTGTCAGCTTATCCCATTCAGCATCACTCTCAGCTTTATCATGAGTGATTGGTTTTAATGTGGACACATCCACCGAAGGAGTGTGCTCAGGAGATGTAAGCTTTGCCTTTTTGGTTTCACCTTCAACATTACTCACCTTCTGCTTTGTGGAACCCAAATACTTCCTCTTCCTTGAGTATAGAATCAGTTGCTTAGAAGTTTCAGCTGGTTCCTTTTGTTGTTTGATTCAAGAGCACATATTTTCATTTTTAGCTTCTCAAGCTCTTCTTCTTTCCTTTCCAACAAAGCTGATTGAGCAGAGAGAGACTTATTTGCTTGATCAATCTTCAGCATCAGTTTCTCATTTTCATCCTTCTCAGCCTTTACTGATTCTTTGAGCTTAGAATCTTGTTGAAGTAAAGCATCAATCACTTCATTATTGCACTGAGCATCTTCTCTTAGTCTTTTGATTCTTGCTTCTTGCTTTATTAGCAGCTCATCCTTCTCTTTGATTACCCGTTTCAGTTCTTGAATTCTTTCCTTTCTCTTGTTGGACTTTACAACTAGCTTGTTGTATTAAGCTACTAGATAGCTTTTGCTCACTGGAATGTACTTATCACTGATGTCATCTTCATCATAGGAAATTACTTCCTCATATTTTTCTTCTTCTCCCCTTTCTTCTTGTTGGTCAACAATCTCATCTTTATGTTCTTCAGTATGAGCCATACTTGCTGAACTAGAGCATTCCTCTTTTGCTTGAACATGCTTATCATGATGAGGTTGTGATTCAAGATTCATGCTGAGCACTAAAGGTTCAGTTTGATTGGAAGCAACTGGTTTTTTAGAGTTGGAGTGTGATAGAGGGATGGTGCTGGCTTGAGAGATCAACTCAGTCTCACCAATTTGAACTGAGTTTAGAGACTGAGTGACAGAGATGGGTTCAGTATGCACACTCTTAGATGATTGATGAATAAGTGGAGAGATTGGCTTAGTGTCTTGGCTTGGTGATGAAGATTGTTGAGACTGAATAGAGTGAATGGGTGAAATGGGCAGGGTGTTTTGGCTTGATGGTGAGGGATGTTGTGGAGATTGATGTTGTTGGTGAATGGGTGATTGATGGGGTGAGTGAGAGCTTGTATAGAGTTGGTTGGAGAACCCTCCTATTTATCTTCCCACACAACCTCTTAGGAAATGTTTGCATTAGGATATGAGACGTGTGCAAACATAGGCATGTCTTCTCCTTGTCTTCTCCTTCATACCTTCCACTGATCTTGTTCAAGACTGATCTTCCTAGATAAGCTTGCATAAACACACCTCCATCCCTTGCTATTCCTGGCAATTCTCCATTGATGATAAGTTGCAAAAACCTTGGAAACATGTACATCTTATCAGCTTTTTGTACTCGGATGTGGTCACATAGACAGTTGAAGATGTACTTAGAGTAATTGTAAGTTCTTCCCTCAAATATACCAATGATTCCAGATGAAATATGCCTAGAGAATCTATCAAGTCCAGACTTTCTATTAGACATGCACTTTAGCTAAGTGTGGCATAGAAATCTGTATGCCTTGCATAGTTTCCCTTTCTTTATTTCACCCTTGTCAAAGTCACCATCATACCCCATCAGGTAGAACACTTTCTCTATGTATTCATTCTCGAATACATCAGGGTGCCCAACTTCTTGCTCTCCCAGTTCTAATACCCTTCTGATGGTCTGCTCATCTATCCTCATTCTTTCATTCTTTAAATCGGCCACAATCACTTCCGATTCTCCATCTTCCTCGATTTAAGTTGAGTTCCAGAATTCGACTATGTGATCTTGATGAATCACAGGCTCTTCCGTTTAGGCATAGAAGATCCTGGATCATCGTAGATATCGGATAATGTCTCTGCATCCTTCCGACACGGGGTCATCTGGATATAAGAATGCACACACGTTGTGCTCTCTCACAAATCGATTAGCCATCTGTTCATAAAAATAAAGAAGATCATGTTAGAATCAACAATATGGACATAGGAATGCAAACAATTGTGAGAATAACCAAGAATCAAACAGTTCATTATTGGACATTATGATATGTTACCTTGAATACAGTGATTTGAGAATAAGGTTATGTGTTTGTTTGATATTTTGATTCGACATTTTTGAATGTTTGAAAAAGCGGGATAAGTTTGTTGAGAGCTTTTTTCTCGGTCTGAAAAAGTGTTCTGAAAAAGTGCATAGTGAATATTGAAGTCAAATGACAACATTTATACTCTCAGACAAATTAATTTCATTTATTTAATAATGTGAGACCCTCTTCAATTTAACTTATCCGCAGTTCTCACCTCTTCCGCAGATTATCTACGGATTCTGTATATCATCTGCAGATGACTTAAACAGTTATGCTGATTAAGTATTACTTAAGTTTTCATAGGTTACCAATCTATGAAATTTCCATAGTACTGGCTCATCCGTAGTTTACCAATCTACGGAGGACAAATTTCACACTGTAACTTCTTCTGATGCTTGAAAAGCACTGTAGCTTCTGCTGATGCTTGAGAAGCATTGTAGCTTCTGTTGATGCTTGAAAAGCACTGTAGCTTCTGCTGATGCTTGAAAAGCACTATAGCTTCTGCTGATGCTTGAAAAGCACTGTGAAAATTATTTTATTGTATGGTCCAAGTCCACTGCTTAGACTATTTATTGCTTTTGGACCTTATTGACTTTGTATTCATGGCAATATTGCACAAGAAGGTTTAAATTAACAAAAAACTTCATGTATCCCAAAGCCAAGGTGGTGCTTAGGTTCCAATTCCTTCATATTGATTGACAATTTTGTTAACTTATTCTCATGATACTACTCCCCCTAAATTTTTGATTAATGATGAAAGAATGCATTTATCATAAATTTATAAGAAGAATATCATGAGTGTCGTGTATGTGTATGATAGTGCACAAGCATATATACACATATAATGGGATCATACTATAATACTACGCCTCTTCCTGATGAGTTATTTTGTTCAATTGATACCTAATCTTAGTTCTAATTGCAAGTATATTATCCACTTAAATCCATACAAGAGTTATTGTATCAACTATGCCTGCTGTTTATCATGTTTTCATGTTGGTTACTTAGTAACTGTTGTGGGCTTCACATTCAATTCATGTAGAGTTTGTCCTCCCTTTGTGAGTCAAATCATCACTTTTTCACACTTAGAAACTATGTACTTTAAGTTATAAGTTCTATCTTTAGATGCATTTGACATCTCATTAATGCATTGATATAAAAGCTCTATATTAATATACAGTTGATCACATAGGATTCTTTTGAGAGCTTAGATATGATCATCATCAGGTCACCAGGTCTTTACTCACATAAAACAGAGTTGCCTTTAACCCAGGTCTTTGTTTACACAAAACAGAGGGATGATGAGGATCATGATCTTTTCACCATTTGGTTACAGATGTACAGCATGGTGATCATACACCCAGATCTTTGTTTACACAAAACAAAGGGAGTATGATTTGCAAAGATAGATATTATAAAGTGTTGGTACATAGTGTGCTTATATGAGTGATTTGATCACATCAGAAAAAGACTCACTTTCTGTGTTCTCAAAATAAGATTTCCCACAAACAATCACTTTGCATTATGTTTGGCATGCACTAAGTATAATTTCCACTCAAGATGAACCTACTCACATATCAAGTAACAAGATCATATTTTAATGATATTGAAGAAATAAGGAAGAAGCAAAGGCATAGTGTACTATCATTTCCTAGGCATATGTCATGCTAATGCATCATTATATGCTTCGGAAGATGCTTCAGAAGTTTTCTTCCGAAGGTAAATTGCTTTTGGAAGAAAAAATGTACTAAGACAAGCATTTCTTTCGAAGGTAATCTATTTATTACTATTTACAGGGATAGACACATGCTTTTCTTTAGTTGTTCATAATGATTAATCTAAGTTAATCATGCCCATAGACTCAATTAGAAAATTAAATCTAACTGAATCAAAGGCTTTAGTGAATAAAGAAGCAAGTTGATTTGTTGTGTCCACTTTGACTAACTTGATCAAACCTTTTTTTGAGTAATCTCTTAGAAAATGGTATCTTACTTTAATATGATTTGTTTTACTATGTTACACAGGATTAGCAGTTATAAACATAGCAGCTGAATTGTCAATGTTAATTAAAGTTTGAAGGGAATTGTAACCATAGTCAAGCAATTGGTTTTACAACCAAAGGACTCGAGAGCAACCAACTGAAGCAGCTATGTACTCAGCCTTAGCTGTGGATACAAATACATTGGTTTGCTTCTTACACTTCCATGATACTAGTTGTGTACCTATGAATAGATATCCACCAGTTGTGGATTTTTTGTTGCTGTTGCATCCACCATAGTCACTGTCTGAATATGAGTAGAGTGTGAAGTCACCATCTTTCGGATACCAAAGACCAAGTCCTGGTTTTCCTTTTAGATATCTGAAGATCCTTTTCACAACATTCAAATGGGACTCTTTTGGATCTGATTGGTACCTAGCACAAACACACATAGCAAACATAATGTCAGGTCTACTAGCAGTTAGATACATAAGGGATCCTATCATTTATCTATATAATCTTTGATCAATAGATTTTCTTGAAGGATGAGGTACAATCTTTTCAATTATTGAGGCTGGTGTTTTGCATGAAGATGGATTAGCAAGGTTGTACTTCTTTAATATTTGATGTATGTATTTTTCTTGATTGATGAATATCCCATCTGTCTTTTGATGAACTTGAAGACCAAGAAAGAAACTTAATTCTCCCATTGAGCTCATCTGAAACTCTGATTTCATCAATTCTTCAAAACTTACACATAATCTCTTGTTAGTTGATCCAAATATAATGTCATCAACATATATTTGAACAACTAAGAGATCTTGATGTTCTTGTTTGAGGAAGAGAGCCTGATCAATGGTTCCCCTTTTGTATTCATGTTTGAGCAGGAAAGATGATAGTGTTTCATACCACTTTCTTGGTGCTTGGTGAAGACCATACAAAGCTTTATCAAGTTTGTATACCCTATGTGGGTAGTGAGGATCTTCAAATCTAGGGGCCTGTGACACATAGACTTCCTCATCAATTTTCCCATATAAAAAGACACACTTGACATCCATTTGATACATAGTGAACTTCTTATATGATGCATAAGCTAGGAACACTCTTATGGCTTCAATCCTTGCAACTGCTGCAAAAACTTCATCATAGTCTATTCCATCTTCTTGTGTGTATCCTTAAGCAATTAACCTTGCTTTATTTTTTACAATGATGCCTCTATCATCTAGTTTATTTTTGAAGAGCCATCTAGTTCCAATAGGATATTGGCCCTTAGGTAAATCAACTAGAGTCCATACTTTTTTCTTTCTAAATTGTCGAAGCTCTTCTTGCATAGCTTCAATCCAACTATTGTCCTTTAAAGTAGCAGTGATGTTTGGAGGAACCACTTATGAAAGAAAACAAGTGAAAAGACAAATGTTGGCAGTACCACTTTGACTGTTTGTAGTTCTTTTTTCTGGATCTCCAATGATGTTGTTGACTGGATGAGTCTTATGGATTCTTGTTGATGGAGTTGATTCAACTGGAATGGATGATTCGAAGTTAGTCATATCCATTGTTGCAGACTGATGCAAACCAGATTGAGAATTTAGGAAGTAGTCAAACTGTTCAACATTTGGTGTTGAATGATCTTCCTTAGGTTGAACACCAGTAGTATTATGAGTGTCTTCCATAGGAGCTGTAGGGGCTTCTCCGGAATCATTTTGTTCTTCCGTAGGAGTTACAGGAACTTCTCCGGAATCATTTATGTTCTTCCGTAGGAGTTACAGGAACTCCTTCGGATGATAAGTGATGACTTAATGACCCATTTCCAATGTTTGTTGCATCTACTTGAGAGCATGGAACTACTGCAGGGACAGCATTCGCATCTCCGGATGCACAATGTACATCTGCGGATGCAGTGTCAACAGCTGCTGATGAAGTGTTTCCATTTGAGGATGTGTGAATCCTTGGAGGATCAGCAGATAATGTCACTTCATTCATATTAGGTGGAACAAATGGATAGCATGTTTCATCAGATCCTACATTGTTTAAATAATCATAGTTAAATGACTCTGTTAAAGCATCTATATCAAACAACCATGATGATCCTTTAACTAATTTAGTAAATACAGATTCATCAAAAGATACATTAGGACTTTCTTCCATAATGTTATGTTGTGGAATATAGATCCTATAAGATTTAGATGTTGAAGAGTATCCAACAAAGAAACCATCATAGTCTTTTTCTAAAAATTTTCTCAATGATTCTTTTATGTTTAAAATAGATACATGACACCCAAAAGCTCTAAGATATCCTATGTAAGGTTTTCTTTTAAATAATAGCTCATAAGGTGTTTTGTTATGTTCTTTGACAATTAATGTTCTATTTTGAACATTGCATGCAGTATTCACTGCCTCAGCCCAAAAGGTGATAGGCAATTGTGAGTCAGCTAGCATTGTTCTGGCTGCTTCAATAAGTGTTCTATTTTTTCTTTCAGCAACTCCATTCTGTTGTGGAGTTCTTGGTGCACTGAATTGCCTTGCAATACCTTTTGTCCTGCAAAAGAAATCCAAGTCAAAATTGACAAATTCAGTACCATTATCACTCCTAAAAATTTTAACTTTTGTATCATGTTGATTCTCAATCTTGATTACAAATTCCATTAATGTTTCTGATGTTTCACTCTTTTGTTTTAAGAAAAAGACCCATGTAAACCTAGTAAAATCATCAACTATCACCAAACAATATTGTCTATTTCCAATGCTCATCATATTGGTAGGACCAAACAGATCCATGTGAAGCAATTTGAGTGGTGTAGTATTTGTATTGATAGTTTTGGATTTATGAGACACTCTATGTTGTTTTCCTTTATAACAAGAAGAACAATGAGTTGAGCAATGAAACTCTTTCTTTGGCAGTCCAATGACTAAGTCATTTTTCACCAATTTGTTCATGTTCTTCATGTTAGAATGAACAAGCCTTCTATGCCACAATTGAGATTCATCATCTGATGACTTAGATAGGAGGCATGTTTCATGTTTTGTGAGAGATGTGTTATTCATGTCCAAAACATAAGTGTTTCCTTTTCTTGATTCTTTAAGAAGGACCCAATCTTCTGGAAACAAAAAAACCTGGCTTAAGAATGTAACAGTTAGTGTTATCAAATAATATGGTATAATTTTAATCACAAATTTGAGACACACTCAGTAGATTATACTGTAAATTTTCACAATAGTTTACTATCTCAAACTTGAGCACACCATTTGTTACCATTCCTTCACCAACAATTTTACCTCCCTTCTTATTCCCACAAAATGCCACAAAAGAAGCATTTTTATGTTTGAAGGCATGGAGAAGTGAACAGTTTCCTGTCATATTCCTGGAACAACCATTGTCAACATACCACTTGTTGTTAGCTCTTCAAGATTGTTCCTGCATTCAGAAAGAAATCAGTTAGAATTGACAACCTAAGCCTTAATAATCTTGGGTTTGCCAACAGTGTCTAAAATAGTTACTCCTTCATGAATAAGCCTTGAAGTTTCAGTTTTAGTTTTGTTTGATTCATATTGAGTTGTTTCAGGTGAGGATGATTCTGTTGAAGATGATGTTGATGAACTAGGTCGTGGTTTCTTAATTTCTTCTTCATTCAACTTATTATTGTTGGTTCGAGGCTTTGGTTTTGATAATGAATCTTGATTATTGAATGTTTCACTATCTTTTGATTTTGAATGAGGCATATGAATTCCCTTTTCAAAATTATCAAAGAATGCATCATCAACCTTTGTTTCCTTTTCAGTCAAATCCATCCCTTTATGAGGTGTTTTTGATTGCTAGAATTTTGTTTTTTTCTTCAAAGGATGAACATGAGTGGATGTCTTCTCCTTTGATTTTGGCCTTTGTTTTTGTTAAGACTTCTTAATTTTTGAATCTTTTTCACAATCAGTAGATTGAGTGTCTTATTTAGTTTTATTTGATTGTTTCTTCTTTGTGCTTTTTGTCTTGTTCTTTTTGTTGAAATAACATTCCTGAGTTGAATGGTTATTTTTGTTATAGATAGCACAATGTTTATTGAAGTAGCAGTCATATGTCATGTGATTGTTCATATTGCAAATAGGACAATAACTACCAAAGTAACAATCTTCAGTATTATGATTTTTCATGTCACACCATTTGCAATACATCTCATCTGATCCTTTGTCAAAATCAGTTAATTTCTTCTTATTAGCCAACTTCTAAGGCTTTGCATCCTTTTTCAGTTTTGAAGTTGATTTTTTCTCTTCCAGCTTTTGAAGCTTTGATTTGTTTGTTGCTGACTTCCTTTTCCATAGATCATCTACTGAATTGGGATCAACTTCTACTGATGAGGGTTTCTTCTTCCGTAGATCTTGTACTGAAGAAAGGTGCTTCTTGATCGATGTCGAAGTACCAATCAAATAAGATGTTAAATTTTATTTCTATTCACCTTAAACTACTTAGGGTAAGAAGGGTTGTCGAACCTCATGGAATTAGTGCTCGGTGTATTGTATTTTGATTTATAAGAAACGATTAACTAAATTATCAAATTACTTAGACTATTGCCTCTTGGCTGTAAAAATTGGATCTTGGAATGATTAAGAAAGTAAATAAGAAAACAAATTGCAAATGATTTAACTTGATTAAGAAGACAATTATGAGAAAAAGTAATCCACTTCAGGGTTAAAGTTTGGTTTTTAGTAATCGTTTAGTTCAACTTGGTGGAAAATCCTTAATGGGGATTCTATACGTGTAATGATTAAGTGATGATGATAATCAAGACTTAACAGGTTTTAATACACAATACCAATTCAATTAGTAACCAAAACTCTACAATCATACGATTCGCGCAATATCATATGACATTCAAATAAAGGTTAACCAAAACAATTGTTTCAATAATCAAAACACAAGTAAAACTTATAAAAGAAATTAAAGGGTTCTAAAGTTTAATCCCAACACAAGTTTAACACAAACAAGAACCTAATCACACGAAACCCATTACCCGAAGTAGATCACGAGAAGTTAGCCGCTCATTGTTCTTGAATGATCTTCAAAATCGTTGTTGAATTGCATCCCGGATGATTGAATGGTGTTAGAACGATGTAGAATGGTGAATAACAGGTCTAGAAACACCCAAAATTCGTCTCAAATCGTCCTAGATCGAATGGGGGGCAAGTGGTCGGTGAAACCTAACAAAAACACGGTTTTATAGGTGTTTCACGGAGGTCTTGGCGTAGGCTACGCCAGTCAGCGTAGCCTACGCTAGGGGGTATTCTGCTGTTTTTTTGCTGATGCTGGCATAGCCTACGGTGGCTGTAGTAGGCTACGGTGGAAACTTTTCTGCTGCATTTTGAATCTTCGTTTCTTGACCCCTCCAATGCCTGGTTTCACCATGTAAGCTTCCAACTTGGTTATTTTACCTACAAAATCACTTCAAACTCCTAGTTAACCTATTCAACATGGTCAAATGTATAAATACAAGTAATCAAACTTAATATTTAACATTTAAACACTTAAAATAGCATATCAACACACTCACATCACATCCCCACACTTAACATTTGCTTGCCCTCAAGCAAATCCGTTTGAAACACTAGACAAGAATATATAAACCAAGGTCCCTTACTATGTCTTAGCTATGGTCCAAAGTCATACCCCATTCCAGAATTACAACAATCGTGTTTGGTTAGCAAGTTAAACATGTTACATTTATTTCAAAATAGAATCATCCTAATTAAACCTAACAGACTTTTGGTTTTTATTTTCATGCAACACACCCCTCACTATTTTCGCTCCACTCGGTTTATTTCTGGATTGGTGAAAATTGCACCAATAAATCACTCAAAAGGTCCACGTATGAAACTTTGTTATCATATGCTTGAGTGATGATCAAACTTCCACAGTAATACATTAATAATGCACATATCACAAGGACTTATCGGTTTTGGGTTTAGGTTCGGGTATGAATGTTTGGCTGTGAAAGTGGCTAAAATAATCAAGGTAAAAATCACTATTGATATTCTTATTAAAATAACTACTACTAACGATAAAAGAACCATGGGCACACACTAATTCCATACTTGGTATTTTGCATTTTCTTTGTTTTTTTTATTTGTTTGGTAAAAAAACGTTACCCCCACCCCCTTGAGAAAAGAAAAGTCGCCCTCAAGTTTAACTAATGAAAAATAAAATAAAATAAAATAAAATAAAATAAACTAATTAAGAGATTGCGGGTTGCATCCCGCAAGAGCTAAGTTTTGTAAGTCTTTAGCCGGACTTCTCGTGATCCTCACACAGTCGATACAAATGTCGATGAAGTTAATACTAACTTCACCAATTCTTCTAAAACCGGGTTTAGATCTGTATCTTCCAGATATGGTTTCAAACGATGACCATTCACGACTTGTCTTAAATGATCATCGAAGTCCTCAATCTCGATATCATCGTAATTCCCAATGCGCTTAATCACATAAGGTCCGGTCCATTTACTTTTAAGCTTACCTGAAAAGAATTTCAACCGTGAGTTAAATAGCTAGACTTTCTGTCCTACCTCAAATGTCGTCCGCTTTAATTTAGCATCGTGAACTCTTTTCATCCGTGCCTTATAAGCGCTAGCTGTTTCATATGCTTCATCCCTTAATTCCTCCAATTCAACCAAACTCAGTTTCCGTTGTTTACCTGCAACATCATAATTAACATTAACTTCTTTCACTGCCCATAACGCGCGATGAACCAACTCAACAGGTAAGTGGCATCCCTTTCCATAAACCAACCAGAAAGGGGTAGTACCAATAGGTGTTTTATATGCAGTACGATACGCCCATAGATGATTGTTAAGTTTGGTGGACCAATCCTTGCGGTCGGTTCGTACTATTTTTTGTAAATTTTATTTAATTTGCCTATTTGATACTTCCACTTGCCCACTTGTTTGTTTAAAGCTTCATAAGCTTTATCTCTGATTTTATTCTCCCTCTTATTCTCTTGCATATTCTTTTTCATCATGTTCATTAAAGCATCTAACTTTGCATTTGTAGAGTCTTCACTACCAACTTGTCCCGATGGAGGATTTCCTTGATAACTTCATGATGAACTCCCTTGTTAACCTCCATAATTGTAATTCCCTTGATTGTTTCCTTGAGAATATGAAGTTCTTTGATAACCACTTGGATTGTAATTCCCTTGGTTTCGATTTTGATAAGTTTGACCGTCTTGATTATTGCCTTAAAAGTTAGGGTTCATCTGGTTTGAAGCATTACCATATTTGAAATTAGGATGATTCCTCAATCCAGGATGATAAGTATTAGAGCTCATATCGAATTGTTTCCTGTCTCCATAAATTTGATTGACTTCCTCACTCCTTCCTATTACCACGGGA
>BJCM01274662.1:5216-19856 GCA_018326385.1 Flaveria bidentis | reverse complement strand
AGTTTTACAAGTCTCAAATGTTTACAAGTATATACGATTAGCTAAGTGTACTTGGATTAACCAAGTAGGCTTGTCTGGCCCATAGATCTATGACTTCGCTAGGCTAGCAATAGTTTATGATTGTACATATATTCGACATTACATGGTAGTCACAAAGTTCAACTAACCACAACATACAAGTAAATTGCCATAAGTTTACAAGAATCAAACGTTTACAAGTGCAAAGTTTATAAAGTAACATGTTTCACCCCAAAGTGTGAAAATATGAAAAAGGGGTATAGAAATACTCACATGATCAAATGTATATAAATGACGATTAATAAGAATATAATAAGGAACGTTCCAAAATAGTTTTTCACAAAGTACCTAAGTATATATTCACAAGATTTAAGTTTTAGATTAACGTGGGTCTTTGATTCCCCTTGTAAATACGAACAAAATGATGTATCTAATTACCCGTTTTGATAAAGGATTGAAGATGAACAATGTGGGGAACGAGTCGTGACCGAGCCTTGATTCAATATGTGAGCAAACGACTATGAAAACCAAATTAAACTTGTGTGAAGCTTCGGATAGTGATCTTGATGCAAATCCCTCTATCAATTGATGGTTATAAGGCTCGGAATGTGATCAACGAGTGGATGACAGTTCGTGATGAAGATGCTAAACGAATTCTATGTTTGTGTTTGATTCAGGTGAAATTGAGAGATGTAAACGATTAGGATTACTTAGATGATTGATTAGGTGTGTTTAATTAAGTTATTATTAAGATTTAAGGGACGAACGGTTGTGTCATTGAAGGTTTCGGTTATAGGAATTGTTTGAGGCCCGTAACCGTTGTTTAATCACAATTAAAGTCCTTAACTGCGTTCGAATCGTTTCCACGAAGCGTTTGGAACGATTTGGTATCAAAATCGAAGGTTTTTAAAGAGTTTAGGGAGTGGCCGGAGCTCGGCCGGAGTATGGCCGGAGCTCCGCCGGAAAGTCGGGTGAAGGGGAGGGTTGGTTTGGGAAATTGTAAATTTACACATATGGTCCCTTTGATTTTTATTTTATCATTTTATGTCTTAAACTTTGTTTTAAAGTTTATAAATTGATAAAACTAACCCTTGTACTTATAATTTTTAAGTTTTAAACATTTTTAATAACTTATAAAATCTTATTAATTTTTTTATTACTACAATTATTATTATTATTATTATTATTATTATTATTTTAGTCATTGTTATTAGAGTTATTATTATTATAATTATTTTTTTTTCAATTTAATAGTTATGTAATTAAGTTTTATATTAAATACTTAATGACCAACAAACAGATAAGCATAAGTAACACACAATTTCATAAAGAGGCATAAATAGTCCTTACAAGAATAAACGAGGTTAACTATTAGTTAACCAAAAATACAAGATGTTACACCAGCTTTATGCATGACGGTAGGGTAAAGTTCATGGTTTTTAATGGAATGAAAAGAAGTAATGATGAACGTATGAATGAAAGTAAGAAAGCATGAATGAATGGAAGTTAATTAGTGAATGATGAAGATAATAATGATATTATCTATGTGTACGTATGATGTGTGATCACATGCAAAAGTAAAGAACGGTTTTAATGAAAGTAAAGTTTGTTTTATTATAAAACTAGAACTCACTCAGCAACGCTGACTTTTTATGCATTTTCTAGTTGGCAGGTAAAGTTGTTGAGGATGGCACGGGGCGGCTACTTGGGTCTTTTGGATGGCATTCTTCTGTTTAATGTTTTTGTATTGTAATGCGAACGAACGATGTTTTGAAATGAATGATTGTATTAACTTGCAAAAGCATTTATAATGAAATGAAAAGCTATTTTAATGTTCCGTTGTGATGTTTTATGAAGTATAAATGTAATTATATGTTTTATGTGCAATGATTGACCAGCTGTGAGCGTCCCGGGAACGGGGCCTTACAACTTGGTATCAGAGCCAAATTTTAAGTGAAATGGGTAAAATTTCAAAATAAACCTTAACTTAAACTGAAAATAGGACGGAAAGGGAAGGGATGCCAGTCCGAGTGGCTGCGTGCCATCAGGTATTTTCTTAATGATTAACCGGTATTAAGTGCGCATGTGATGTGGTTTATGTGCTTCTTGTAGATTTAGATACTGATGTAGTCAGGATAGATAATGCTTGGGTTATGAAGAGTAAAGTAAGTGGCTAATCACAACTGGCCATTGAAATTAAGGACTTACTATACTTGATATAAACTGAGTTGTTCCCTTAAATGACCGTGTTGGTGTTTAAATCTTTCAGTGTGTGTTGAGGATGGCCGGTGGTAGATCATCGAAAGCTTCACGTGGTGGAGGTCGTGGTGCTGAACCACGGGCTACGAGAGGAAGGCATAAAGCCGAAAAGGTGGTTCATGAAGAACCTGAGACCCCTCATCTGGAGGGCGGTGATGAGAGAGCCAATCTGAGAGCCTTAGTAAAAGAGGCTGTTGTGGAAGAAGTTCATCAGGTCATGCAGACAATCTTACCGTCTATGGTGACTGAAGTTATCAAGGCTGTGAGGGAAAGAGAAAGGAAGGAAAGGAGTAGACCTACGAGCGAAAGGAGACAGCTCGAGACTGAGGCGGTTCTATCTGATGATGATAAAGAAGAAGAGGAAGAAGAAGAGCCTACCCCGGAGGCGGCATGAGGCTGTAACTACGGGGCATTTCAAAGGTGCAAGCCCTATACTTTTGATGGTAATGGCACTGCTGCTGCTGCTCACCGATGGGTGAGAGAAATGGAAGTTGTTCTGAATATCAGCAAGTACCAGAAGGCGAAATTTGCTGCCCACTCATTTGTGGACTCGGCTCTGTGTTGGTGGGACAATATTCTCCAAGCTGAGGGTAGTCGGGCAATTAAGAGAATGAGGTGTTTTGAGCTGAAAAAGTTAGTTATTGAGGAGTTTTGTCCTCACATGGAAATGGATAAGGTGGAAAGGGAATTCCTGCAGCTGGAGGCGGAAACCATGACACATCAACAATACACCACCAAATTCAACGAAATGGCACGGCTGGTGTCGGATCAGGTGACGCCTATGTCACGAAAGATCAAGAGGTACATTTAGGGTTTGCCGGCGGATATCCGTAGGCACATGATCGCCGCCCGACCGAGCACATTTAGGTCGGCGGTTGATATGGCAGGGAGGTTGTATGATGAGAGAACTGTGGTGGTGGCCGAAGGTAGCAAGAAAGGTGGTGGTGACCGGAATTGGAGTGGGAAAAGGTTTGGTCTAAGAGGTCTCCCGACGAGTAACAAGAAGGCACTGGTAGATGACCGTCGTGTGGTCCCATCTAGTGCAGGATCGAAGAAGTGTGGCAAATGTGGAAGAGAGCATATCGGTGAATGTAGGTTGGGATCGAACTTATGCTTCAAATGTGGGAAGACAGGGCATATAGCAAAGGATTGTCGTACGGTCCGATGTTTTAACTGTGGTGGAGAGGGTCATATAAGTAGAGACTGTAAGAAGCTGAGAGCTGAGGGTTCTGGGGTGAAAAAGACTGGGGGTGAAGGACCGAGGGCGAGCGCTAGAGCGTTCACGATGACGCAGGAGGAGGCTAGGACGGAACCTGATATTGTGTCAGGTACGTTTCTAGTAACATAAACTTTAGCCTCTGTGTTATTCGATTCTGGTGCTAGTAAAAGTTTCATTTCTGTTGCTTTCTATGCTAAATTATCCGTTAGTAGTAAGAATATAGATGCGCCCTTTGATGTAAAAACTGTCATAGGTAAGTCTACCAGGATTTCTGAGATGATAGAAGAATGTGATGTGGAATTAAAAGGTCACAAGTTTCCTGTTTGACCATTTGTGATGACCTTAGGATGGTTTGATGTAGTCCTAAGGATGGATTGGTTAGCGGACTATGAGACGAACATTGTGTGTCGCAAGAAGATAATTCGTTTCATAGCGCCTGACGGGAGTTCGGTGACGGTTTATGGTGATCGAGTCACGACGATTCCGAAAGTGATTTCCATGGCGGTGGCGGGAAAGTGTATGAGACGTGGATGTAGCGCCTACTTGGCTTATCTAAAGGACGTGGATACACCAACACCACAGCTATCCGATGACCCGGTTGTGTGTGACTTTCCAGACATGTTCCCAGAAGACTTACCATGAGTGCAACTTGACCGCGAGATCAAGTTTCAGATTGATTTGATACCAAGTGCCCAACCTGTTGCCAAGGCACCGTATCGGTTGGCTCCAAATGAGATGAAAGAATTGATGGAGCAATTGCAAGAGCTGCTTGATAAGGGGTTTATTAGACCGAGTATCTCTCCTTGGGGTGCTCTGGTCTTATTCGTGAAGAAGAAAGACGGTAGTATGAGGATGTGTATTGCCTACCGTGAGCTGAATAAGTTGACGATAAAGAACCGTTACCTCTTACCAAGAATTGATGATTTGTTTGATCAGTTTCATGGTGCCAGTTGGTTCTCAAGGATAGATCTTCGATAGGGCTACCATCAGCTAAAGGTGAAAGAGCAGGATATTCCTAAAACAGCATTTCGCATGCGTTATGGTCACTACGAGTTCCTCGTTATGTCATTTGGTTTGACCAACGCGCCAGCTGCTTTTATGGACTTGATGAATCGAGTGTGTCAGTCGATGTTGGATAAATCAATGATTGTGTTTATCGATGATATCCTGATTTATTACAAGAGTAAAGAGGAGCATACTGGTCACATTCGAGAGGTGATGGAGACGTTAAGAAGGGAGAAATTGTATGCTAAATTCTCCAAATGCGTATTCTGGTTGCGCGAGATTCAATTCTTGGGTCATGTGCTGAATCCTGACGGGATTATGGTGGACCCGGCAAAGGTGGAGGTTGTGATGCAATGGAAGTCTTCAAAGACGCCATCCGAGAATCGTAGTTTCTTGGGTTTGGCGGGCTACTACAGGAGATTTAGTCAAGACTTCTCTAAGATCGCTTCTCCACTGACCAAGTTGACCCAGAAAGATGTAAAGTTCGTATGGGGTCAAGCTCAAGAGAAGGCGTTCGAGGAATTAAACGCGAGGTTGACTCAAGATCCTGTTCTGTCATTACCCGATGGAAGTGAAGATCTGGTGGTTTATTTTGATGCTTCCTACTCGGGGTTGGGTGTGTGTTAATGTCGAGGGGGAAAGTTATAGCCTATGCATCCCGACAGTTGAAGGTAGATGAGGTCAATTATCCTACTCATGACTTGGAGCTAGCAGCCGTGGTCTTTGCGTTAAAGATTTGGAGGCACTACCTGTATGGGACGAAATGCACCATATTCACTGACCACAAGAGCCTGAAGTACTTCTTTGAGCAGAAAGATATGAACATGAGGCAAAGGAGATGGTTGGAGCTTATAAAAGATTATGATTACGAGATCCACTACCATCTGGGCAAAGCCAACGTGGTGGCAGATGCCTTTAGCAGAAAAGAGAGACCCGGGCCGATTCGGGTGAAAGCTTACCAGTTGATCATGACCTCTTACGTGATGAAGCAAGTCAAAGAGTTTCAAGATGAGGCATTGAAGGAAGATTATCTTAACTCCGAAAGAATGAGAGGTCTGGTTGCGGAATTGGGTGAAAACACACTTGGTGTTAGAACCCAATTTGGACGAATGTGGATTCCTCGTTTTGGGGATCTACGTGTGAGGATCATGGATGAAGCTCATAAGACTCGATACTCTATTCATCCCGATGCTACAAAGATGTACCAAGACAGAAGAAAGACTATTGGTGGTCGGGTATGAAGCGTGATGTGGTGGATTATGTGAGTAAGTGCCTTACTTGCTTGCAAGTGAAGGCAGAGCATCAGAAGCCATATGGAAAGATCCAACCTTTGGATATACCGAAATGGAAGTGGGAGCACATCACCATGGATTTCATTACGAAGCTACCACGTACCGCACGAGGGTACGATGCCATATGGGTGATAGTTGATCGTTTGATGAAGAGTGCTCACTTTCTACCGATTCATGAGACCTATTAATCCAAGAGGTTGAATGATCTTTTCATTAAGGAGATTGTAACTCGTCATGGTGTGCCGGTGTCTATTGTGTCTGATCGTGACACCCGGTTTACATCAAAATTTTGGAAGAAATTCCACGATGCAATGGGGACGAGGCTGCATATTAGCACGGCTTATCATCCTCACATGGATGGTCAGTCGGAAAAGACCATTCAAACGCTGGAGGATATGCTTCGTGCATGTGTCATCGATTTTGGAGGAAGTTGGGATGACCACTTACCGTTAGTTGAGTTCTCATATAACAACAGTTTTCATGCCAGCATTGGTATGCCCCCTTATGAGATGCTATATGGTAGGAGATGTCGAACACCCGTGTGTTAGGGTGATATTGGTCAAAAAGAGTTAGGAAGCGTCGAGGTGATCGAGGCTACGACTGAGAAGCTTGAAAAGATCAAAGCCTTCATGAAGGCAGCCAAAGATAGACAGAAGTCGTATGCTGATAAACAACGTAGACCGATTGAGTTCCGGGTGGGTGACAGGGTTATTTTAAAAGTCTCACCTTGGAAGGGTATCATTCGGTTCAGAAAGCAAGGCAAGTTGAGCCCGAGATACATAGGGCCTTTTCGAATCATTGCTAGAGTATGAGAGGTGGCCTATAGATTGGAGTTACCAGATGAGTTATGTGGAATTCACCCGACATTCCATGTATCTCATCTGAGAAAGTGTCTACCAGATGAGGATATGATTGTTCCACTGGAGGATATCGAAGTAGATGAATGGCTCAATTACGTGGAGCAACCAGTGGCGATCATCGATCGAAAAGAGAAGAGGCTGAGGAATAAAGTGGTTCCTCTTGTGTGTGTATAGAGGAAGCACAGGAAGGGATCAGAGTCTATGTGGGAGATTGAAGAAGAGATGAGGCAGCATTACCCACAATTGTTTGAGGAATAACAGGTTTCGGGGATGAAACCTATATAAGAGGGTAGACTTGTAACACCCGGTTATTTTTATTAAGTCAAAGAAAGAAAGAATAAATTAAGAAAAAAGAAAGGAAAGATATATTACCCAAGTTAAAGGGTAAACAGTGTCAAAAAGGACAAAATGTTAGAAAAGTGGGTGTAAAGTGGGCATGGCCGCCCACTCTCTTCTTACAACCCCAAATCTTCGGATCTGTTACAGAGAGAAAGAAAAGAGATGAAACTCTCGGTTTTAGAAAGAAGAACAAGAAGGAATTCGAATTAAAGGTAAGAATTCATGGTTTTATGGTGTTCTTAACCGGTTATGTCCTCGGGTTTATGCTCATGTGTGTTGTGTGTGTTCGGTTGTATGTTTTTAGTGGGTTTCTAGGTGGTTGAACTCAATTGCAAACGAGTTAGAAGAAGCCATACTTAAGATCTGCAAAGGTGAGTTCTAGAACCCCTCTTTTACATGTTTTAACTGATTTTGGGGCTGGAATTGCATGTATGAACTTTTTATAAAACTAGGGTTTCATACCCGTATGTTTGAATGTGTGTATGTTGCGGGTATGGTGTGATTTTGATCTATGTTCATGCTTGTTGATGTTAAGGTTGTGTTTCTAAGGCTTAGAATGTAAGATTTAAGCTTAGAACATGATAGATGGTGTTTGGGGACTGAATCTGATGATAAGTGTGCCCTAGGCTACTCATGCGCCCAAACAGTGGTTCATACGTCTAAGTTTAGAAAAACTGCTTAAGTGTTGACAAATATGGATGAGCAATGACAAATGCGGATGAGAAAGTCAATGCGGATGAGAAATTCAATGCGGATGAGAAAGTCAATGCGGATGAGTAAGGAAATGCGGATGAGTAAGGAAATGCGGATGAGTAAGTCATGCGACTGAGGAAATATGGATAAGTAAGTCATGCGACTGGGGAAATGCGGATGAGTAAGTCATGCGACTGAGGAAACGTGGATAAGTAAGTCATGCGACTGGGGAAATGCGGATGAGTAAGTCATGCGACTGAGGAAGTGTAGATGAGTAAGTTCATGCGACTGAGGAAATGCGGATGAACAAAGTTAATGCGGATGAGTAAGTTCATATGACTGAACAAATGCGGATGAACAAAGTTAATGCGGATAAACAAATACGGATGAGCATTGACAAATGCGGATGAGTAAAGTCAATGTGGATGAACAAATGCGAATGAACAAAAAAAATATGGATGAACAAAAAGAAATGCGGATGAACAAAAAGAAATGTGGATGAACAAAAGGGGAAATGTGGATGAACACTTAGAATATTTTCTGACTTTTTGGGGGGAAAAGTGAAATGTAGGCTTTGACTTGGGAGGTTCCTGGGGGGCTATGTAAGTTGACTTTTTGAGGTCATAGATGTTATGATGGGCATGTTATGATGTATGATTGATGCTTATGCATGATGGTATGTATGATGTATGTTATGTATGTATGATGTCCTATATGATGTTGACTGTGTATGTTTGTGTTCCTTATTATGTATGATTATTTTCCCATGGCTTTACGTTGAATGTTAATGAATGAAATGAAAGTATTATATAACGTAAAGTGGAAGATAATGAAAAGAGGAACATGATGAATGAATGCATGCATTAATGAACGAAGGAAAGTAAAGCAAGTCTTGCAAGCCTTGTATGTGGGAACACGCCCAATGAAGGGTGTTAGTCCAACAGTGTGCGGATTAGCTACCCCAGAAGGATGCACACCGGGGTCCGTCTTTATGACCGACCATTTGTATAAAACCTTTGTCGCTTACCCTAGATATTGTGGCCAGGCTGCTGTGCGCCATAACGGGGGGTCTATGATAGACCTCGACCCAGTATCAGCTTTATGCATGACGGTGGGTATAGCACATGACAATGGTACACCTGAATTTACCCTAGGTACTGTGGCCAGGCTGTTGTACCCCATGATGGGGGGGTCTATGATAGACCCCGGCCTAGTACCAGCTTTATGCATGACGGTAGGGTAAAGTTCATGGTTTTTGATGGAATGAAAAGAGTAATGATGAACGTATGAATGAAAGTGAGAAAGCATGAATGAATGGAAGTTAATGAATGAATGATGAAGATACTAATGATATTATCTATGTGTACGTATGATGTGTGATCACATGCAAAAGTAAAGAATGGTTTTAATAAAAGTAAAGTATGTTTTATTATGAAACTAGAACTCACTCAGCAACGCTGACTTTTTATGCATTTTCTAGTTGGCAGGTAAAGTTTTTGAGGATGGAACAGGATGGCTACTTGGGTCATTCGGATGGCATTTTTCTGTTTAATGTTTTTGCATTGTAATGCAAACGAACGATGTTTTGAAATGAATGATTGTATTAACTTGCAAAAGCATTTATAATGAAATGAAAAGCTATTTTAATGTTCCACTATAATGTTTTATGAAGTATAAATGTAATTATATGTTTTATGTGCAATGATTGACCAGTTGTGAGCGTCCCGGGAATGGGGCCTTACACTATTTTAGAACAATGTATGTGGGTTGGGTCATGGGTTAAGTTTAGATTTCATTCATAAGTGTGTACTTGGACTTGGACTTGTTATTGTGACTTGGATGTCATGGAGAGGTATTGTTAGTACTACCGGGCTTACACCCCCACCCATGTCGTCTGTATACTAGTCGAGACTGACTTGGCCTGGGCTTTTCCTTGGGTGAATATAATCCTAATAATTGCACTTGGACTAATTTTAAGCTTGTGTTGATATTTATGACTATTATGTACTCTTATCCACGTACAACCTTTGTACATGTTATACACGACAAACTCTTGTTCTTTAAACATGTGAACTCACCAACGTTTGTTGACTTTTTAGAGTATGTCTTTTCAAGTAATGAGGCTTAGGTGCTTGGCTTGGGACTCTAGACAAGATTGCTCCTTTGGGAGCAATAGACATTTCATGGGACTTTTTAGACTTGTTTTGGATTGTTTGATTGTTGGATTGTAACTGTTGGTTTTGCATTTGTGATTGTTTTGTACTTGTGCTTGTTTGTTTTTGAATGGAACTTTGGACTATCTATGCATGTATGGTAGATGATTTGGGATTAACTATACTTGGCACGTCTTCCTATGTGTTAGGCATCGTCATGACTCTTGGACCCCCAATGTGTTATGACGATCCCGTCCGTCGCATCTTCGTGTTTCTGCTTCTAGCGAGGGTGTGACAACTTGACTCACTCTCCAAGTGGTTGTATTGTCCATTTTCTTGAATAAGTATTTGGATGCCGCGAAAATAATAGACGAATGCTGACTTGAAAAGGAATGGGAATATGAAGTCAAATTATACGTGGACAAAGTAAAGGGTGGTTTGACACCCAGAATGGCCACTGATAAACCGGCATATGATGATTACCTTTAAAATAGCTCGGGTTCGGTGGGCAAAGAATAAAAATATCAAAATACGCAACCAATGGACTACTACGTAACTTTTTATTTTTTATTTTAATAAAAATTGAACTTTTTAGTTGTTTGTAATCTTTCTATGTTTCTTATTTTATGTAGATTATTTTTATGTTTAAAAGTTAATGTATTGAATAAATATTAAAATTTTGAAAAATTTGTTAATCTTTAATGTTTTAATATTTAAAATAATAAAAAAAAATAAACCAGATCGGACTAGCTTGAGCCCGAACTAGTTTACAAACTGTTCCAGACCAATTTTTTTATAGGCCCGGATTTTCTTTGCCTCAAACCGGTTTGAACACCGAACTAGTTTGAGTCAAACCAGTTTCATCCCCTTTACAAAAATCGATTTGGTTCCTAACCCAAACTAGTTTGTCAGAAAAAATCCAGATTCGTATATCTCTGCCTACCTGCTCTTTACGACTTTTGTGGTGGTTTGTTTTAATATTTAATTATTAATATATTACTTTTTACTATTTAAAGCTATGACCTTTTACTTACGTATCAAACTGATGTTTTAATATCTCCATGTTCATTTGGATTATTATTTTTATGTGGTTTGTTTAATTTAATTATAGAAATAGTTTATTATTAAAAATCAGTTGATTTGAAAAATAAAAAGAAACGAGAAAAAACTTGAACAACACCATATAAAACGAGTAAAAGTTGGGGAAAATGAGAAAAACCGATATAGAACTAATGTGTTCATAGGAAAAAACAGGATGGCTGGTAGTGGCCTAACACCAAGTTAGTGCGTATTTTATTGACAATAACAGGTGCAGACGCATGGTTTTTTGTTTTTTGGAGTCGGTTTATAGATAGAGTGCAACTGTTTGATATTTTTCATTCTTCTTAGTGATTGTAAAGGAGGGCACTTGGCTATGTAATAGAAAGGGAAGGCAGAGGCATCGAATGGAAAACGTCTGGGTAGAAGGATAAGAGGCTCCTAGCAAAAGGGATGTGTAAGGGGGTGTTTGTTTTTTGAAAAAACATCTTTCCCACCTCTTCATCTGCGCGCTCGCAGACGCGGGAAGAGGTTTTTACTTCGCAAACTGTTTGTTTCCTCACCTCTGCACGGAGAAGAGATGGAACAATGTCTTCACAACCTCTTCTAACATCTTCTGAATCTTCACTCACTTCATCTTCCCCACGCTTCACAATCAATATCCACCATCTGTTCACACCATGGATAACCCTAACGGCACCGTCGTCTTCACCACCGTCAGCCGCCCTCACTACGGCTTCGACGTCTTATCCACCGCACTACCACCCACCCTCACCGACTTCTCCTCATCCTCTCCCCCTGCCGAACACCGCCTCACCAATGGCGTCTCCGTCAACTACAACGCATAGTTCGCCGGAACCGAAGACAACCACCATCGCATAGTTTACGTCTCCGAGAGAACAGGTTCGTCAAAACTCTACCTAAACTCCGCTCTATTACCTTCTGCTCCGGCGAGCCTGTTTCACGACCGTCTGATCGTCCACGACGGTCATCTGTACTTCGTATCCGCTCACGAACCTTCAGATGCTCCGTTCAAGAGCTGGTCGGCGGTTTACACCGTTGATATGAACGGTGACGAGACGGTAACTCGATTGACCGGTGGATCGTGTGTTCGCAAGGCGGACGGCCTACGTGATGTGGTGATGGTACAATATACTTCCACCGGCAAGCTGATGATGGCTGGTGGAGCGTTTTGTGGTGATGGATTTACCGGCCGAGTTACCGCCGACATTTGGTTAAACAAAACAAACAGTCTTTTTCTTGTAGACTGCAGACATTTGGTCCACCTCTTCTGCTGCAGATGTCTGCAGATGTGGTCCGCAGACTGCAGACGTTTTCCTGCAGAAAAAACAAACAACACCTAAGTGTCTCCCGGATAAGGGAGGGAGATGCGCCATCGGTCGGCTGGTAACTGACTAGTCGGGCGTAGGTTCGAAATCCTACTTGAAAAGATTCCCTTGATTTTTTTTTTGACTCTCTAATTCGTTCAGCCGTAAGTAAATTCATAGAATGGGATGTAATCCACTCAAAAGAGCAAATTTGATGTTTTAAGTTTACAAAAAAAGTGATTGATTCTTTTGATTTTTATATTTAAAAAACCGTTTGTATTGCTTTTTTTGTGTTTTGTTTTTTGTTTTGTTATTTTTTTTGGTTAAAAAATATTGATGTCTGAATTTTTTGTTCATGTGAAATCAAGCCGCATAAATAGAAAATGATTGGTCCACATTCAAAAGGTAATCAATATAGATATTCTAAATTAATTATATAATAATACAATTTGATGATAACGGCGCAAGTACCTTTGAATACAATTTATAAGTAGCTTCTCTTCAATTATGGGTAACCTTTTAAGTAAATAGTTAGACATGATTATGAAATGATAAATTAATGAGTTATAAGAAAATAAATTGGATTTCGATTAAATAAGCTGAATTAGTATATTTAATACAAATAAACTTGATTGGTTATTAGATTTTAAGCTTATAATATAATTATTTGGTTTAGGAGTCGTGAAGTTATTCCACCGAGGTTTTACATTAAAAAAAGTACAAGTTCCAATTAATCAAAACTCATTCAGACATGTTACACTTAAAAAAGAGATTTATGCGGTACAAAGGAAATTTATGAGGGGTCCTCTTTACAACTTTTGGGGCAGTTTGTGATATTTTAGTATTGAAATATTCAAAGCTATAACCTTTACTTACGTATTAAACTAATACTGTAATATATATTGTTCATTTAGATTATTATTTTTATGTTTTTTGTTTGATTCAACTATGGAAAATAGTTTATTATTAAAAATATAATTTAATTTGAAAAGGATGGAAAATGGGGAAGTTTAGAATCACACCATGTAAAACGAGTAAAAACCGATGAAAATATGAAAAGTTGATGTACCGCTGATGTGTCACACAAAGAAAAACAGAAAAAACAAAACGGTTGGCAGTGGTCTAACACCAGTTTAATGCATATTTTATGGACAATAACAAGTGTGGACTCATGAAAAATATCTTTTCAGAGTCGGGATTTTTAGATAGAGTGTAACTCAACTTGATTTCAAAATTTTAGTTCATGTTAAATCAAGCCACATAAATAAAAATTGATTGGTTTACATTCAAAAGGTTACGATCAAAGATGTTCTAAATCAATTATATAGTAATACAATTTTGCGATGACGGTGTGAGTACCTTTCTTTTATAAGGGAAAACGATTTTTAAGAAGTATCTCTTCCATTATGGGTAACCTTTAAATAAATTTTAAGAAATTATGAAATGATAGGTTAATGTGTTATTAGAAAATAAATTGGGCTTCAATTAAATCAATCGACTTAGTAATCTTACTACAAAATAAACTTAATAGGTTATTAGATATTAGGCTTATTATAAAATTGTTTGGGTTTAGGATTCGTAAATTTTTTTCACAGATGTCAAGATTAAAAAAACACGGGTTTGAATTAATCAAAACCCAATAAGAGCATTCTCATCTTATTTTATATTATCTATTTTTATAATTATATTAAAAATTATTATTTTTCATATATTTTTAATTAAATAATATTTTTTATGTTTTTATGGTTATATTTTCTCTATTTTTCACTCACAATCACTTAATTTCATATTTATTAAAAACATTTACAATAGTTGAAAAATATATTACCAAATATACATATGAAAAGTGGAGAAGGGCCGTAAGGAGTGTAGCAAAGTGATTCTCGTGAAAGTGTAACGGGTAGAAGCCTTCTAAAGAATCGCTTTCATAAATATTACAAAAATTTACAATAGTTGAAAAATATATTACCAAATACACATATGAAAAGTAATATTTTCTCTCTTCTCAACTAACAAATTGTTACATGTAATATAAAAAATACACCCATCATTTAACCGTAAAGAAGTGAATGTTGTACGAAACGTTACATATAAAAACAAATTTTAAGTCGATCCCCACACATGATATATATATATATATATATATATATATATATATATATATATATATATATATATAGCTTGAGAAGAGATGGTTCGCTCTATATAAACTCATGCATATATACTCTTACTTGTTGAGCACAAAATCAGTTGGATATATTATTCACATAACCAATTAATATTTTTGATTTCGAAGGCTACTTCTTCCATATTCTTATATGGTTGATCTCTACCATGTTGATCCTAACATTCTTCAAATCTACTCGTGCAAAATCTAATCATCCCCCGAGCCCGTTTTCGCTACCCATCATCGGGCATCTCCTTCTCCTTGCCCCG